>ML806746.1:150985-171662 GCA_009831015.1 Picea engelmannii
TTCAAGCAGTGGAAGATCACATCAAGAATCAACAACAAATTCTCCAAATCTTAAAGGACAACCTGACCATGGCACAGAATCGCATGAAACAACAAGTAGATCAACATCGTAGTGAAAGAAGTTTTGAAGTAGGGGATTGGGTACTTTTAAGACTACAGCCATACAAACAGATGTCCCTCAAGAAAGCCAAGAAGGATAATAAATTATCACCAAAGTACTATGGTCCTTATAAGATGTTGCAAAAGATTGGTACTATGGCATACAAATTGGAGCTGCCTGCATCTTCATGAGTACACCCAGTTTTCCATGTTTCATTCTTAAAGAAGGTTATAGGCGACGTGATCCCAGTTCAAACTATATTCCCAGAACTTGACGAGGAATGAAAAATCATATTGGAGCCTGAAGCCATCACTGACACAAGAATTCGTCAACTGAGGAATAGATCCATTTCAGAGTATCTCATTAAATGGAGGAAACTATCGGCTAAAGATTCCACTTGGGAAGATGATTCTTTTATACAGAAGCATCCAGAGTTACTCAAGCGTTGAGGACAACACTTGTCTCAAGGGGAGGGGCATGTTAAGCCCTAATATTGGCTCATTACCACTTAATTGGGGCATATTAGATTAGTAATGTTATTTATTACCCCTTAATTGGGGCATATTAGATTAGTAATGTCATTTTATTTATGTCGTCTTTAAGCCATTAATTGTAGTTATACCTCCTAGTCTCCTATATATACCAAGGAGACATTTTCATTTTGAATCATCTTGTACTTGAACATTTAAGTGGGGTAAAAGGAGGTTTCCCCCTCGAAGAGGCTTATTATCTGAAATTATCTCTTTTTCAAGGCGCTGAGTACTTTTCCTAAGGTTTTTCTATGCTATATTGATGTTTGGTTCCTAACAGCCTCTGATCTCTACTCATGTTTCTCTTCATGGTGCTTCCTCGTGTAAATCTCTGATAAAACACATTCAAAAAAAACATTCAAGTCTTTCATGATTACTGCTTCTCTCCCCCTATATTACTATGACAACTTCCATGTAGATCACTGCGGGGTTGAAACTACTCCAATGTTTTGTCGAAGATACTCAAAAGTCTCCCTCGGAAGAGGTTTGGTGAAGACATTTGCAATCTGTACTTTTGTCCCAACACACTCTACCTTGATGTTCTTCTCTGTGACCTATTCCCATAGAAAGTGAAGCTTGATCAGAATGTGTTTCGTCTTGAAATGCATCATTGGATTCTTAGAGATACTTATAGAACTGGTTTTATCATAGAATATCAGAATAGGCTTGTCATATTCCACTTGTATATCCTCCAAAGTTTACTTCATCCAGAGAACCTGTGTACAACATGTTGTTGTTGCAATATACTTTGCTTCTATTGTGGACAATAATACTGGAGACTGTTTCTTGCTCAACCAGGATACCAGAAAATCACCCAAGTAGAAGGATGCTCAACTTATACTTATTCTATCATCAACACTTCCTACCTAATCCACAAATGTGTATGCAACTGGTTGATCATTCCCTTTTGGATACCATAATCCATAGTCTTTTGTTCCTTTGAGATATTTAAATATTCTCTTTACTTCCATAACATGTGTTTCCATCGATGCTTCTTGAAATCTTGCCACTTTTCCAACTGCTTGCATCACATCCGGTCTCAATGTTGTCACATAGAGTAAATTTTCAATCATCAATTTGTAGAGTCTCTGATCTACATCCTTGGATATATCATATTTTCTCAATTTGCAACTATTCTACATGGGAGTACTTAGGGCTTGTAATCTACCATTCCAAACTTCTTTAACATTTCTTTGAAATATTTGGTCTGGGAGATGAAAATACATGTATCTTGCTGACATATGTGGAGTCCCAAAAAGAAAGACAAGTCACCAAGTAATGAAGTTTCAAATTCATTATGCATGTCTTTAGCAAATTTATGACTCATCCTGTCACCATCACTTCCAAAAATAATGGCATTAACATAAACTTCAATTATCAATAAACTATTTTTATTTACCTTTATGTAGAGATTGTTGTTTACATTGCCTTTCTTGAACCCTTGTTGTTGTAGATACCTTTCCAATCTTGAATACCATGCTCTGGGGGCTTGTTTGAGTCCATACAATGCCTTCTTCAATCTGCAAATAGAATCTTTCTTTTTTGACAATAGAAACCCTTCTGGCAGTTCGATGTAGACTTATTCTTCTAGTTCTCTGTTCAGGAAGGATGATTTTACATCCATCTAATATACTTTGATTTTATTCGAACATGCATAAGCCAAGATCATTCTGAATGCTTCCATTCTGACAACTGGGGAAAATGTTTCTTCAAAATATATTCCTTCAACCTGAGCATATCCTTTTCATACTAACCTTACTTTATTCTTGGTTATCTATCTATCCTAGTTCAACTCGTTTCTGAATACCCATTGTGTGCCAATCACATTCTTATTCTTAGGCTCTGGAACAAGTTCCCATGTTTCATTCTTCTCTATTTGATCAAGTTCTTCTTCCATAGCTTTGATCCAATGTTCATCAATGCTGGATTCTTCAAAACTGTTGGGTTCAACCATGGAAAATAGTGCTAGACGTCTTTGTTCTGGTGAGTGTAATTTTCTTCAGTTTTCAACTCCTGCATATTTATTCCCAATGATCTATTTTGATGGATGTTTTTTCAACACTCGCCGTATAGGATTTTTGGGAGATATCTGAAGATTTTGATGGTCATCTTCCTCTTGCTCTGCTTCTGGCTTCTCTTCTTCTTCTGCTTCTATTTCTTCTACTTCTTCCTTCAAATCCTCTTCTCCTTCCTAGTCTTTTGAGTCTTTTCTTTATTTTTTGGGATTTCATACACTTGTTTTGTTAATCTATACATTGATGCTTTCCAGTATTTTGTTGAGTCTCAGATTAAAACATTTTCAAACCTTTCTCTTGCTTGAGTACCCTACAAACATGCCTTTGTCAACTTGTGATTCAAAATCCATGAATTCTTTCAATGTAAACTCTCCACCATTTTTTCATCTCAAACATTTGATTTTCAAGTCTGTCTTTGTTTCAACCAACTCTTTGTATATCTTGAAGTGTTTGAATGCCACTGACTTCTTCTTGAGAAATCAGACTGTAGTCATTCTTGTGTAGTCATCAATTAGTAGCATGAAGTATTTTTGTTCCTGAGATTGATTCTAAGGATCAAAGAATAATGTCAGGCATCAAAGGTTTTAAATGAAATGTTCTTATGAGTGCCTTTTCTACCTTCATTTTTTTTAAGAAATGATCTTTAAATGAAATCAATAATAAGACAGTACAAAGGTTGTATCTTGTTATCTGAGTCGCAATTATAATATCAAATGATGTAGAAAGATTTAAAAAACCATTAAACAAATTCAGACATCAATTACAGATAAGTCTCACCTTGTTTGTAGTAGGAGAAAAGTAGAAGATGCACCCTTGAACAAGATAAAAAAATGCAGTAATTCATACATATAACATGTATTGTTTTACTCACAGTAATAACAGAGGAAAAGTTGTTTACTGAATGAACTCTTGGTGTAATATTATCACAGTATATATAATACTAAATTGCAATCAATCACTATTCAAGAATTACAGAAAGAAATTTAGAGAAATGGAAACACATAGGGAACACATAACTCAAATTGAACGAAATTTAGAATCTCTGTCTGCACTTGTATTAATACTCAAAAAAGAGTTCCTCAATTACATTTGGCAAGAGGCAACCTTGAATAAATTTTAAATCTATGTATTTATAAAAAATCTGTCACAACTGAAAAACGTTGGACTTCTTACAATATTTGCCTAAAAATAGAATACATTTGAATAATACAACATCATGCAAATATTGATGAGTTTTGTTGGTTATTTCCTCTGTCTCTTCGTGTGTTGGTAGAAGTGTTTGTTTTCCTTTAGTCTTTGAGTTGGATACACATGTCCATTAGGGTCACCACAATCATTCGGCTTACTGTCTTGGCCATTTGATCTCGTTGCCATCTGTCCCTTAGGGTGTGTCCAATGGGTCAAGGAATTGCAGTTGACGACATGGAGAGGAATATTATATGAATATATCAACCTTATCTTGTCAAGGGATGGATAACGGTTATAGGGAAGCGTAACTACTCACGAAAATAATGATGGGAGGACAAGTGTCCAATGAGGAGGTGGGATGAGTGGATGCAAGAATGTGGGTGGTAGGGATAGACAGGGTCAATGACTGTTGGAGGGTGAAAGGTAGAGTGGGTGGAGAGGGTGAACGTTGTGTATGATTTTTCATTTTCTCCCTGCTACACTTGATTTTTCATGTTCAATGCATTGGGTGCATCTATCCATCAGTGCTACCACGAGCCTTGAAGGCTTGATCCTTTCATTTAATTCAAAGGCAAAAATATTCTTATGTAATTGGGGCAAATTTTCTTGGATCTTGTTCACCTCTTAGACTATGACATGAAACTCTGAACTTGGATTGACCAACCATTCATTGATTTTAAGAAAATCAATCTAGCTCATCTCTTGGATGGGCGCCTCAGTAGCTTCCTTGTTCTTTCTGGAGCTTTGCTGGTTCATTTCTATCTCAATATGCCCTGAATCATCTGAGATATTACTTCCTTCGAACTCAATAAATTGTTTATTTAATGATGACAATGCCTCGAGACAAGCCTCTTTTACATCTTTGGCAATTTTCTTTCCTTCTTCTAGATTTGTTTCCCGGGATTCTAGGGCCATTTCACCTCTTACTTGTTCAAAATGAGAGAGAAGAGGAAAACTAGGGGCATTAGCTCTATGCATCCATATGAGAAATTCTTGAAACTTAGATCAGGCTGAGTAGGCATTTTTTTCCTTGACATAGATATATTTTAGGGAAATGTCTACTACCTGATAACATTTTTGAATGGAATCTACTTTTAGATAGAGTTCTTGCTTGGAAACTTTTGATTCTTATTCTTTGAAGGAAGAAATTTCTATCGTTGTGTTCTCTGTCAGGGCCAGTCTGACAGTTACTCGATCAAGTTGTCACGTTGAGTGATCAATCCTTTGCTTGTATGTGAACTCTAGTAGAGCAACTCAAGGTTGTCCTGCAGCTGTTTAATTTGTTGTTGATCACTAGCCATGATTTTCTCAAAGTCCTAGTTCATCCTACTTCTGATAGTCTGATTTGTAGTATATATCTGATTTTCCAATTGTTCTACTGAGAGACACTTCTGTTGGAGTTATTCGGTCAAATTTTCCATTGACCATTGATTGTAAGTGGCAAAATCCCCCAACGAACCTACAACTTCTTTTGCAAACTTTGGACCATCATGGTCTTTCCCGTCATACACCAGTCTTTGCCTTTTAGTGATGACCCCATCCTTTTGGTGAGATTCCCTCTTCACAATGGCTTTCCATTTCTTGCTAAAAAGGAAGTCTAAGGGAGGCATTTTTGGGGGAAAAATAGGAGTAAGATCACCTACGAAAGTAAGTTCAGAACTATGATTTTCGAAGCTAGTTTGTAAAAGGTTTAATGATGTGATAGGTGAACCAATTTCGGTGGAAGGTGTTTGTCTTGTTGTATTCAGGGTGCCAACAGGAGTAGTTGGTGTTGAATGAGGGATAACTCATCCCAGATTCATGAAGGCTTCGAATTGAGCTAACACTTGTGGATCCTTCAGTCAAGCTAGTGATGCTCTTATCTCATGAAATAACACTTCTGGGCCTTTCGATTCTTCCTCATCGTTCTTAGTAGAGGAACTTGTCTCAAATCCTGTAGGTCCGACTTCCTCTGAAGGAGGTGTGAGATTTGACTCTCCATGCAATATCTTGGGTAAACAGTTTCGCCTGTGTTTTTGAAAGTTGAGGAAACCAACTTGTTGGTCAGGGGAAAGAGCCTGGAATCTGCTTTAGACTTACTCATATGATCTAGCTCCCTTGAAAATTTCGTCATAAGGGGAATTCTCATGTATGTATCGCTTCATGTTAAACTAAGCTAGATGGATTTCCACTATATTATGTGGATCATGCTTCTTGAATTCAATGTCAACTAATTTGACATCCTCGAGGGACGTGGCCTCGACTTTAGAGTGACTGAAATATAACAATGTGAACATTCCAACTTGAATGGGGAAAGTTGGCCAAACATTTTTCTGAGTTGATTTTAACTCTTTGATGATACCTCCTGCCACTGTCTGGTACGCCACTTCTCTACACACTAGCCTGTCGGGTAAAAACCATGGGAGGGAATGAGGAGAAACTGAAGAACCAAAGACTCTGATATAGGATAA
Source organism: Picea engelmannii (assembly GCA_009831015.1). Lineage (NCBI taxonomy): Eukaryota > Viridiplantae > Streptophyta > Pinopsida > Pinales > Pinaceae > Picea > Picea engelmannii. The sequence continues at coordinate 157,268 of ML806746.1, forward strand.
ATTATCCTCAATAAACCAATATACAAGCTTGCCTAGATTCCCTATAATCCTTTCCGAAATCCGGGGCGGTGGGTGACCATAAATGGATATATGAACCGACACTACGACATTGTGACATATTTCATAAAAGAAATCCTTGGCTTTCTCCTCCCATAACTTGGAGTGATAAAAATGAATAGGTTCAAAACTGTTCAGGGTCCAATTCTAGTTCATCAGGGGAAAAGGGGTCATGAAACAAATGGCATCCATAACATATGCTGACATGCAAAAAGGGGCAGGCTGCCCTTTTGATTTTTCTTATTTATAATCAACGATTTCTTTGGCCAAATTATCTAACAACATTTTGGCCCAATTGAAAGTATATCCCTCGGCTATCTCGTTCATAATGGCTACCCACTCGACCGAGAAATGTGCAGGGTTATTCTTCCCGAACATGAGACAAAGCATCGTGGTTGCATACAACATATGAGTATCCAAATACGTCATGGTGTACATACCATGAGCGTTGAATATGAATTTCTCTGGATTCCCCTACCAGTTCTTGACTATATCATGATCGTTTCTAGCATATTGGGTGCATTCCTTTCTCTCAAAATCTAGAAGGAATTACACATTGTAAGTGTATTTAGGAGTAGGGTAAAGTTTGTACATTACTTGTAGGTGTTCTGGTCAGAAAGAGATGATGACGACCTGCTGGTGGTTGATGATGCTCTGGGTCTAGATGTCGACATGTTCCAAAGATCAACTTATCATATCGTTATAGGGAAGGATTATTGGGTGCTCAATGATCTTATGAAGCTCCGACTGTGCTACACATCTGATCTTATCTGTATAGGAGTCATCATCTTATTTGGAAGAGTCATCTGGGAAGTTGATGATCTCATTCTCTAAAGACATTGAAGACCTGCATCCAAGTTTTAATGGCTTCCGCAACTCGCGGAGTTGTGTCTGATAGAATGTATGTGTTCGGATTTGAATCATCACCTGATGCATCAAGCTTATTTGCAACCTTTTGTGGCACCATAATCCTCAAGGGAACATAATTAGCTTATCTATTACAGGAGAAGTCTGTGAGTTCTATATTGGATAAATACTGTTAATTGCAAATGTTAAAAATGACTTTGAAATTCGAAGTACTTTTATTAAAAAATGTTTATTGATCTTCGTATAGCCTTACTGATGAATAATTTATTAACCTTAATGGAATTCATTACCCGACGATTGACAATCCTTATTTGAAATCATTATCCTTAATCGATCATAAATGCCATCAATACTTCGACGGTTCGTGTTCGGGGGTTTTGGATGTGACAGGGTCGAAATCTCCCGAAGTCTGAATTCACGGAAAAGTAAATTTCTGAGTAATCACTTTTAGGTCTTAATTAATAATGTTTAAAATGTTGTATTAACTTCAAGTATTTAGAAAGTTCGGACTTCAGAAGTTTTGAATGTAGCACAAGAGAAGTCTCCCGAAATCCGAAACTGCGAAGTAATTAATTTTTGGGTAATTACTCTTAAGTATTAATTAATCATGTTTAAAAGTTGTATTAAATTTAAGTATTTTGGAAGTTTGGACTTCATAGGTTTTGAATGTAACACGGGGGAAACTTTTCGAAATCCGAAATCGCAAAGTAATTAATTAACTCTTAATCATGACTCGTTAAAGTCGCTAACCATTTTATTAAGTCCTTGAAACCTTTTTTACTTTTTGCAATCACTTTACTTCAACGCTTTGATAATACAGGGATTCTGAAAACTAAAAATCCCGAAGAGAAATCTCTTAGAGTGGCGTGGCAGGGGTGACATCATTCTGATGATGTGTCAAGAAAAGAGAGGTTCCACATGTCACTTGAAAATGTGCGAATCATCTAACGTAGATGTCAAAAATGAGTGCCACGTGTCAACTCGAGGAAATATTTTTAAAGGACACATGTCTTGTGATTCGTATCCATGAGTTATTTTAGGGAATCTCATGAGCGATTATCTTCGGGTTTCAGAGTTTCGAGGTTTTCGTTATTTCGGTTTGCTGGAATACCCGAAGCGTGGAACTGCAAAGCGACCATTGAAGGCTTTCCTTTAAAACGCAGGCGGCTCCAAAACCTCAAATATTATTAGGATCGTTAGATCAAATCAATGAAACTTATTGATGGTATATATTGCAAGTGCCTTATTGCTAAATAACAACCAATGGGTTTGATTTAAAATTGAAAGGCAACTCTCTAAGTTTATGCTTTTTTGGGTAAAATTTTATTTGTAAGAGGTGAAAAATATTAAATCTCAAAAGTTCAAAATTATGCGTGTTCCAACAATATTGTTCACCAATTAATCCATTTGTTCTAGTTTCTCCACATAGATCGGTATGTACAATCTCCAATTGTTTTTTTGTTGAGTACTCTTTTGATTTGAACTTGGTCCTGGTCTATTTTTCCCTGTAGACAATGCTTGCATAGAGTATTCGTTGGATTTGAAATTTCAGGCATTTCTTTCACTGCTTCCTTTCTGACGATTTTGACAAGATTGTCAAAGTTCATGTGACCCATTCTTTTGTGCCATAGCCAACCTTCATTTTATTTCCCTAAGCAACAAGTGTATTTACCAATTTCATTCAAAACATATATGTTGTTCAAAATCTGTATCGTTGTTGCCACTAACCTTCCTGATCCTTCTTTCCTAATTTCAAATTTCTCTAAGTCAAACTAAAGTCTATGTCCTTGATCACACATTTGACTTACACTTAGAAGATTGTGTTTCATGTTTTCGACCAGTAGAACATTTTCTTCCATGACATTTTTGCTTCCAAGATTAACTGTGCCTCTACCTATAATTTTAGCTGAATGATTATTTTCAAATAAAATTGATCCATCTCTTTCTTTCTTCAGAGTTAGAAACCTGTTTTGTCACCTATCATATGCTTTGAACAACCACTGTCAACATACCAATCACTTTTCCTATCTTGGGGTTGTAGAGAAAACAAGCATTGATTTTTATTTCTTTTCCATATCTCTTGTGGTTCTAATATCTAAATGTTTATGTTTTTCTTTGGTTCCCTGGGTGGAATAGTCAATCTGTAATTCTTCACTATGTGTCCAAAATTGTTGCATTTGTAGCATTCAACTTCATTACTCAGTGGTCCCCGAGGTGTAGGACAGTCGGTGACAAAGCGTGCTGTTAAGGCACTCCGTGATGTTAAAGTCACCAGTTCAAAACCTGCAGAGACAAAAAATCCAACCATGTTAAGGGTTGGTGTGGCTCAGGCCGGGTGCGATCCCTGGGTGATTTTGATGGCTTAGATGCTCCTGAGTCACGGTTTATTAGCCACAGGTTAGTCCCACATGTCACAGACAAACTAACAAACAAAAAAAAAATTCATTACTCAGTGAACCAAAACTGTTTTGGTTTCTGTTGTATGCTTCATAAGATTTTCTGGGATAACTTTTATTTAAGAACCCTACATAGTTGCTTCGGTTCTTGGAATATAATCTGTAGTTTACAGATTTATGTCCAAAATTAGCACAATTAAAATAATGACCATAAAAGAATATTTGATACCTGAGAGTAGATGATCTTCTTTGTGATGCACTCCTTCTGAAATCCTCTTCTTGAGTCTTCTTTATTTATTGAATGTTCTTCTTTGGGGGATTGCATTCTTCCTTCTTGATTGAAGCTCTGAGAATCTTTGTGTAACTTCTTTATTTTGTTGTCTTGGATCTTGATCGCTTCTCATTTTGTACTTGATTGTATCATGATCCATATTTTTCATTGGATGGTCTTTGACTGCTGATGATTTGATCCAATGATTTGGTGCTCTTCTGTTGCACATATTTCTTCTAAAAATATTTCCTTAAAGAGACTATTTCTACTTCCAAGCTTCCAATCGTTTTCTCCTTTTCTTATAACCGAATTCTAAGTACTTCCTCAATTCTCCCATATTCTTCTATTTTAATTAGTAGACTCATGATCATTTGCTCGATTTATTCAGACTTGGAAGTCTGAGATCCTTCTTTCATTTTTAATTAGTCCTTGAGTGACTTGTTTTTCTTTCTTTCATTTCTAAGTTCTTCTAATGCACTCATTATATCTTCTCTGAGATCGAATTCACGTTCTTCTTTGGAACCATATTCTACTTCCATGAAGAGTACTCTTTTTGAATCATTGTCACTATCATTATCCTCCTTGCCTGGTGAGGAACTATCCTCCTTTGAGTATAAACTTTTCTTGAATAAATTCCTTTTTTTTCTTCTCTTGTTTCCCTTTTGATATTTATTTTCCCTTTTAGAAGCTTCTTCATCATCACTATCTTTATTCTTATGAGGACATTTAGAAGAAAAATGATCAATACCACCACAATTAAAATATTTCAATGGAAGCATACCTTTATACTTGTTGTTTCCTTTCTTTAATTTCCTTATGAAGTTATCCATACCTTCATCTTTGTCTGAATCATCACTACAATTGCATATTTGTTTTGATTTTTTCTTTTTCTTCTTCTTTGTCTTCTTGGATGCCTTGAAAGTTGCCTCCTTCATGATTAGGTTCTCCTGTTCTTTTCTCATTTCATAGGCTGTAAATATTCCATGTAGCTCATCCATGCTCAATGTATCGAGATCTGCTCTTTCTTCTAGGGATGATATTTTATGATCAAATCTCATTGGAAGAGACCTTAATAGTATTAACTATTTCATTTACTCACAGAAGGTAGGTTGCAATGTCTTCATCTTCCTTCACCTTCAATTGTTCAAACTTAGCTCTAAATATTTGAAGCTTAGATCCCTTAAATTTAACATATCCTTCATAAATATTTTGGAGTTTATCCCAAATATCCTTTTCACTATCACAATGTATAACCTTGACAAATATTGAATCAACTAGATTTCTTAGAATGGTACCTTTAGCCTTTGACTTATTTTCAATGAATTTATTTCCATCTCTGTTGGTTGGGGGAGTGGCTGGTACTGTAAACCCATCTACTAATGATTGTCAAACATCAAATACATGTGCCTGTAAAAGGTTTTCATCCTTGTATTCCAGAAGGAATAGTTTTGGCCGTCAAATATTGGTGCTCCAATCTTAGTGTATTCCATGATATGCTTCAAGTGATTACATTGCTTCTTGAAGGACCTGATTTGATACCAATCGGTGGAATACTGAGAGGGTAGGGGGGGGGGTGGTGAATTAGTATGATCACAATTAGTACTTTTAATCACAATATAAAACCTCCAATAAATATCACGAGTATTCAATATATCATCAACACCATAATTCAATGCATAAACATAGCATAAACACAATACACATCACATAAACATCACATAAACTCCTTCTTTGTCTCATGTTGTCTATTTTATTTCCCAATTGGTTTAGTGTGAGTGTTATTTACCTAAAACATGCTTATCCAGAGAGAAATAATAATCCAATTGGTCGACGTAGAACTGGACTTACATGTGTCATGGAAGTCCTTAACAAGAATGGTTGAAAGTGTTAGCATTGAGAGTCACACTTAGAATGTTGTAAGTGCAAGCCCAATACCCATCAGAATATAAATGGATTAAATGGTTTGAGTAGGTGGATCAACAAGATTAGGAAAGAAAGGGAGAGGGAAACAAAATGTCTAAAGAGGCATTCCATTGGGCATGGAGTCATAACATCCTACAAATCAAAGGCAATCAAATTGTATATCAGAAAAAGATATATATATATATATATATATATATATATATATATATATATATATATATATATATATATATATATATATTGATGAGTAGAAGCATGGTGAATATGACAAAAGGAAGAAAATCCATTATACAGAGATCCTTTCTGCAATAGATACATATTTTCTTAAATAATGAATAATGATTTAATGGGCAAGCTACAACATATCCTCTGTTGTTCATGAATCCATCAATCAATGGCAGTTATGATCCTCAAAACCTGCAATATGTTCAAGCAATAAGATAACAAAGAAGTGGGAAATAAATAAGACAATATGATAACATCTCTCATGAATATTTAATAGCAGAAAATGCCATTACAAACAAGCCCCCGAGCTTACAAATGAACAACTAAAACTGCTCCTCCAACTCTCTCCTATCTTGGCTCATGAATCCAACCCTTTTCTCATCAAATTGTTTTTTAATTATAGAGAATAATCTCTATCTACCCTAAGGAGGTTGAAACTAAGGAGTTACATAGGATCCTCCTCCATTTAGGAGTCTTGTTACAAAAGATTCCAACAAAATCCTATTTTTTTGGGTTATTGTCTATGATGATAAATGCCTTTTGAAACAGGTCATCCTGATTGATCTGGAGATGGAACACGTGTCTCTCATGACGAAAAAACTCCTAGGAGACCATTCAAACCTTCCTTGACAGGTGGGAACCTCCACAAAAGGAAAATATCCAAACATTAACTACTACATGAAATTCCGTAGCGCCACTGTAAAACAATTATGCACATTCCGTAGCGCCCTTTGTGTGTATGGCTAGGTGATTCTGTAGCACATTTTATGTGTCTAATATCTCTCTAACCATAACATGTTTTGTAAAAATGAGAGAGGTTTTTGTTATTTGGTATGTGATGAACAAAAACATCCTCCAGTGTTCAAAAATACCTTCTCATTTGTTCATAATCCAAGTTTTAAGTTAGTCACTCAAAAAATGTAGAAGCCCAGCGTGCTCTCAGTAGAAACACAGTGTGGTCTTTGAGAGGGTGTTTGGAGGCCTTCCCATAGAATTTTTGGGCTGCAAGAGATATGGTTGGAAATATTATGATGTCTTCTACACAATGGAATCATCAAGTATTGTAAACGCCTTCTCAAAACCCCTGAAAAACTGACTTGAAGTCAAGTTGTCCAAAAGTACAAGAACCCTTCTATAGCAATTGTATTTTGGGAAATTATATCAAACTATAATACAATCTTATGTGTTAACATTTGGTTCCACAGGGGATGGAATGCTCCCTATCAGATGCCAAGAACATGTAGTTCTAGTTGCCTTATCCATTGGGCTATGGAGTCAACTGTGCAACCAATCTCTGAACATTGTAAAACACTGCCACTTATTCAAGAAATCTAACTGATATATCTGTTGCAAACTGAAGGAAAGTAATTGCTTGGAAATCGATCTTATTTCCTATGCTACCCTACCTCTAACTAGATCTGCAACTTGGTTAAGTAAAGGTAGACTTCCATAAAAATCACTCAAGTAGTTTCAAAACTGAAATGATCTTGTCCATACCACTGATCAAAAGGTAATGTCTGAAATATAACAACAGTAATAAAAATTCCTTCATGAAACAAAACTCCCCTGGAGGTGCTGGTGAATAAATGTAATATGAAATGTTCTGATAAGATGAAAAATAAGACCCCAAAAAGGTTGTAAATGGATCCTTGAAACCAAGATAAAAAAATATGTTGATCGACAAAAAACAAATGGTCATCCATGACTACATCTTTGCTTGAAAACTGATAACCCTCTAGTCTTCTTGTGATCATATTTTGATCATCGATAACAACAACTTTCTCTTCAAAATGATGATCACAAGATGATGATAAAACATGGTTTAAAGCATACTAATCATTATCAGCTAGAAACATGTAATTACCTATGCAATCATCAATTACCTCATGATCAAAATGGTTTGAAATTTGATTGTCAACTTGCCATGCATACCTGTCCATAGAAACATCTTCCAACATTGAAGAATTATGATCTGAATATGAAATATACTTACATCCTTGTTGTTGTTCCAAATCTTCTTCATACTCCCTGCCTTCATGCTCAAAAGCTGAAACATACTGACAGTTCCCTTGCTCATGTGCATGCATATTTTCAAAGTAAGCTGGATCTCGAACTCTCTTGGATAGGGATGATTTTAGGGGCTAAATTTCTCTCATGGGCTAATTTTCCATGGTTTTTCCAAAAATGAGATTCGCTATTTTAAAAATGATTCGCTCAAATTCTATAGGATAAAATTATTTTACCTTAAAAATCGCCAAAATTTTATAAAAACTATATAAAATACTTAGAAATTTGAATATTTTTACAAAAATTTCACCAGACATTTGTAGTTTACATATGAAGGATTAGTAAGATTCGCCAAGGTTTCTACATTTTAAAATAAATTTCCATCCTTAAAATCATCCCTGCTCTTGGAAGCACAGATGTTCTCCTCAATTTCTTGGGCATCTTCAAATAAGCATGCTAAGGATGAAGACTTCCTTTCTAACAGGAAAAGAATAAGCTCTGAATGTTGATCCATAACGTAGTATACCATGGAAACAGTCTTTGTAGGCCGAATATCCAAAGGCATGTCATGATAAATTTTGTAGAACCTTCTATTGAAGACGAACAAGACTTTGTATTCCTCTCTCCTCAAGGCATAAAAATCAGTGAGGTACAAATCAAGAGACTTGTTCTCACCCCAATGTTTTATAAAAGTATTGGAAAATTTGATCCAAGAACCAATGGAATCGACTATCAAACTCTTAAACCATACTGCAACATCTCTAAACAAAGATTTGGAGAACAACCTCGTAGTAACATCATCATGAATTATCTCAAATTGATCAACAAAATTTTCAAAGGTCCCCAAATGCCTCTCAGCTGTGACATGGTCCTCTCTAGAAAAATGAGGAAGGTACTCAAGGAAATCAAGAGGATAAGGATGAAGGATATATGGAAGCTTTAAAGGGTTGAACATATTTATCTTGATTCTAGTTTGAAAAGCAGTGGGATGAACATGAGTATTAACAAGTTGATGGCAAGGCTCAACAATAACTGAAGATAATGAGATCTGAGAAGGATTTGAATCACTTTTATCATTCTCATGGTCACGAGCTTGAGTATGTTTGGGAGGGATAGAGATATAAACATCGTTCTTCTCAATAGGATGAAATGAATTTTCAAGACCAACCTCAACAACACAAGCATGATGCAAATTTTCTTCTAGCAAGGATGGATATATAAAAGAAGGTTGATGCTCATCCAAATAAACAAATCACAAGATGATCCTCTTTATATGTGAAGGGAAAAGAAAAAATGAGCTGATAAAGAACATCAAAAGTTCATGAAGAAAGATCATAAGATGATACCTGGTCATCCCCTTTCCTATGGTCATATTTCTGTCAACAGGATCCTCCCCAGTGCAGTATTTGATTGTGGAGTCACTAGGTAGATGATTACAATCAATGAAATGTATCCCTCTCTTGTCTACCATCAAGAGTTGGATCTATGTTGTTCTCCCAGGGAAGCTAGATTCACACTTCGTTCCCCGACAACAACACCATTAATGTTAGCACTGAGAGTCAAACTTAGACTGTTGTAAGTGAAATCCCAGTACCCATCAGAATATAAATGGATTAAATGGTTTGAGTAGGTGGATCAACAAGACTAGGAAAGAGAGGGAGAGAGAAACAAAATGTTTGCAAAGGCATTCCATTGGGCATGGAGTCATAACATCCTACAAATCAAAGGCAATCAAACTATATATCATACAAAGAGAAATGTAATGATGAGTAGAAGCATGGTGAATATGAAAAAATGAAGAAAATCCATTATACAAAGATCCTTTCTGCAATAGATAAATATTTGCTTAAACAATGAATAATGATTTGATGGGAAAGCTACAACAAATTCTCTGTTGTTCATGAATCCATCATTCAATGGAAACCATGATCCTCCAAACCTGAAATATGTTCAAACAAGAAGATAACAAAGAAGTGGGAAAACAAATAAGACAATTTGATAACATCTCTCATGAATCTTTAATGGTAGAAAATGTCATTACAAATAGGCCCTCAGACTTACAAATGAGCAACTAAAACTGCTCCTCCAACTCTCTCCTCTCTTGGTTCATGAATCCAACCATTTTCTCATCAAAAACCATTTTATTTATAGTGAATAATCTCTATCTACCCTAAGGAGTTCGAAACCAAGGAGTTACATGGGATCCTCCTCCATTTAGGGGTCTTGTTACAAAATATTCCAACAAAAGCCTAACAAATTCCTATTTTTTTGGGATTTTGTCTATGATGATAAATGCCTTTTGAAACAGGTCATCCTGATTGATCTAGAGATGGAACACATGTCTCTCATGTCCAAAAAACGTTTAGGACACCATTCGAACCTTCCTTGACTGGTGGAAACCTCCCAACAAGGCAAATATCCAAACAGTAACCTCTACAGGAAATTATATAGCGCCGCTGTAAAACAATTCTGCACATTTTGTAGAGCCCTTTATGTGTTTGGCTAGGTGATTTCGTAGTGCCCTTTGTGTGTCTGGCTAGGTGATTTTGTAGTTCATTTTTTGTGTCTAATATATCTCTAACCATAACACATTTTTCAAAACTGAGAGAGGTTTTTGTTATTTGTTATGTGGTGAACAAAAACCTCCTCCAGTTTTCAAAAATACCTTCTCATTTGTTCATAATACAAGTTTTAAGTTAGTCACTCAAAAAATGCAGAAGCACAGTGTGCTCTTAGCAAAAACACAATGTGGTCTTTGAGAGGGTGTTTGGAGGCTTTCCCAGAGGATTTTTGGGCTGTAAGAGATATGGTTGGAAATATTATGATGTATGATACAAAATGGAATCATCAAGTACTGCAAACGCCTTCTCAAAACCCCTGAAAAACTGACTTGAAGTCAAGTTGTCCAAAAGTACAAGAACCCTCCTATAGAAATTGTATTTTGGAAAATTATCTCAAATTATAATACAATCTTATGTGTTAACAGAAAGAACCACCTATTCAATTTACACTACGTACTGAGTCACCAATTCAAAACCTCTACAATAACACTAGTTATTCACATGCTAGGGATGAAGGCAATGATATAGAGGTTGGTACATATGATTTCTTGTGGGACACCCAAGCCATAGAGGGAATGTTGTTACATGCATTCCAGTAAAATGAAATAGGGGATGACACTAATGTCGTAGATACCTTCTTTTAAATCCTGAAATATGCTTCCACCACCCCTCTCTTTGGTGGAGTACAGGGGCTAAGGTCTACCCAACTAGGGACAACAATGTTACTATACAACTTGAAAGTGTTGGAATGTGTTACTTTGGAAGGTAATAATGTCTAGTAAGTTGTAATCTTATGTAAAAGAGAGTTATCCCACATTCATCATGGAGTAAAACACTATCATTATATTTCGTTATAAAAAGAGGTGAAATTACATTTATCCCACATGTATTATTGGGATGTAATTCCTCCATATCTCTTTGTATATAATAGAGGTAAGAGAGACCCATGAGACATAATGAATAATGTTCTCTTCGTAAAGGGTAAATCATTTTTGGTGGTTCTCTCAAGTGTAAGATAGGAGATTTCTGAAGAATAAAGCAGACAATACCTTCACGTGGATGTTTCCCCATTTTGGGGTTTTACCACATATACCCAATGTACTCTCATTTTTTATCTTGTCTCTTTGTTATTATGATTATTTGTTGTTGTTATATGGATAAGAGGCTAGATTAGTAAAGTTATTTTGTTTAATGTTGTTTCATATTTATTCATATGTTTCAATATTTTAACATGGTATCAGAGAGGGTTACTACACTCTACCTCCTTCAATAATTTTCTTCATATTTGTTTTGAGCTCTCCATATTTTTGTAGTTTTTTCATCAAATCTAGTAGTCATTAAGGCTTCTCTTTAGATCTAGGCATTTTTCTACAAGATTGAGATTTTTTTCTCAAAAGCCCAATGCTTGTTATGTAGATTTCTCACATTTTTGTGTGTTTTTTTGTTTTAAATCTAATCTAACCATTGTATCTATAATGTATCTTTCAATCAATATTGATTGCTCGTTCATCAAAATCGGCTACCGTTTGCCCATTTTTGAATCAATTTGCCTGGCTTGTCTAGGTCTTTTTAATTTTTTGGCAAACCTAAAGTTTTCTTTTGTTTTTTATTTCACCGAACCTGTTTTTTTACTAGGCCAATTTTTTTTATCAAACCTAGACTTTCTTTCGAACCTAATATCTTTTGATGCAGGAGTCTGTTTGTAGTGATGATTTTTTTGTTGGGTGAGATTTTTCGATGGATACCTAACCAACTAACCCACTCACTAATTAGAGACCATACGGATTCATTTTTTTTTGTTATACATCATGTTTTTTTGGCATTATGTAGGAAATGAGGGAGATTTGCATTCTTCGAAGGACGATATATTGAGGGGGATAAATGTATCGACCGTACGACTGATATTTTGTACTGTTTTTTTGCAGAATAAGAGGGTGAATTTTCCCAATTTACAAAGAAAGAGGGAGGATCTGCTGAGAAAGGAGGTGATTTGCAGTCCAAGGGCTTGATTTGTAGAGAAAGAGGTCATATTTATGAAGAAAGGGGGAAATTTGTTGTCCAAGGGGCTGATTTGTAGTTGAGAGGGTGAATCTTCATTATGGGAGGATGATTTGCTTGTTAGGTGGTTTTTTCTTCCCTTCTGGGTACTTTTTCCCTCCATTCAAGTCATATGGATGTGTTCTTGCTCATAGCAGATGGATTTACCTCTTTGGAGGCCGATCTGACTGATAAGGGTCTGAACTATTGTTTGGAGTATGTTTTTCCTCATATATGATTGGGAATTTTCCCCTCTCTGTTTGTATGATCAAGTCCGTATAGCCACGACTTTCTTTCCTCATGTATTGTACAACGAATATTTCACTTGGGTTCTCTTTATTTGCTAAGATTTAGGGTAAGTTACACATATACGCAAAATTTTAGTTTATTTCCTCTTTTCATCTGTTTCTTGTCTTTGTTTGCATTTAGGTTTCAATTTTTTTTTTATCATAATGACTTTTGAATTAGCTTTTGTTCCTGTGTTAGTGGGTCCTAACTATCTTCCTTGAAAGATAAAACTTATTGATATACTAAGAATCTATTGTGGTTAATTGATGGTGAAGATAAGAAACCCGTTGATGCTAAACATGTGGTTAAATGGGAATAACGATGCGATCAAGCAATATGACTCATTAGTCAAATTGTTTCAGATAGTCTTTAGGTACATATTGAGGCTGAAGATAGCCCGGTCAATGTATGGAAAACTATAGCTTGTTTGGATCCTACTACCTTGAAAAGAAAATCCATGAGTTAGATCCTAAAGATTTTGAATGGATATAATCTTTTCTTTCTGAACCAAAAACCATAAATGAAAAATTAAATAATTGTGACAAATATTACAAGAAAACTAATACAACCCTAGTAATTCTTCTAGAAAAAAATGTCATCTTCTTTTGATATGTTCATACACATTAGGGATAGAGCGATTGCAATGTCAAATGGATCTATGAAACCTATCTTTGAGAGCAAGAAAGGTTGATTGCTTCAAGGAAATTAACTTCTAATAAATCTCTAATGGCACACAATAAAAATAATCCTAATGATTTTTTTAATAAAAAATTTAAATCACATAGTAAAGGACCTTCCTAACACTCTTCTAATGATGCTTGTGATGATTCTAGTAAAAAGAAAGTATTTAATCCTTGTAAGTATTGTGGGAAAACCAACCCCCCTAAAAATATTTTCTTTAAACAGAGACGTGAACTTGCTAAAGCCAAGAAGAAATCCTCCATGAACAATAGGTTTCTCTTTATGCCTATTCTATTAACGCAGGTAAATATTCTTCTTTTTTGGAATGGATTATGGATTTTGGTGCTTATAACCATATGTCTTGTACCACTTCATTATTTTCTTCTTATTACACTCACAAGCACACATCACAGAAAGTTTCTATTAATGTTAAAGTTCCTAATGGTACATTGGAATATGTTTTTCATGTTCAAGGCATGCCAATCAATTTTCTTTCTATTTATCGTGCATGTCAAAAAGGGTATAAGTTTGAAGAATGGCTAGATAAATATGTTCTTAAAGATATCAAATATAACTTCAAAGAAGTTTCTTCCAATCCCATTGATCATGATTCTAGTTTACACAAATTTATTGGTTTTCATTTAATTAAAAGCCAACATTTTTATTCCTATGTTTCTTATGATGATGAACAAAGTAAATTATGGAAGGAAACATTAGGTCACTTGAATTATGGAAAAATGCAAATGTTATCTAAAATGGTACTTGGCTTGCCTTCCATATCTTCCACTAAAGGTGTTTTTGAAAGTTTTGTACTTGGTAAACATCATATGTAAATGTTTGAGAAAGGTAAAGCTTGGTGTGTTAAAGAGAATTTTCGATTAATTCATAGTGAAATATGTGGGTCTCTTGAAACTCCTTATTTGTCTCATGTTGTCTATCCTCTTACCTTTATTAATGATCATAATAGAAAATCTTGGGTTTATTTTTTGAAACATAGAAGTGAAACCTTTGGTAAATTTCAAGAATTTAAATCCATGGTTGAAAATGAATATGGTAAAAGTATTAAGACATTGAGAATTGAT
>ML806746.1:171698-189114 GCA_009831015.1 Picea engelmannii
GGGGGGGGGGGGGGGGTGATTCACTAAAAAGGAATTTACTACATATTTATCTAAGCATGGAATTCAACATCAAATGATTGTTCCTTATACACCTCAACAAAACGGGGTAGCTAAAAGGAAAAATAGAACTTTGGTTGAAATGGATAGATGTATGCTTTATTCTAAAGGATTACATATAACATTTTGGGTTGAAGCCATCTGTTGTGATGGCTATATTTTAAATTGATCTCCTACTAAGGTAGTTTTCCAGGTTACTCCCAGAGAAAAATGGAAGGAAGAAAACCTGATATAAGTAAGTTCAAGATATTTGGAGGTGAATGTTGGGTCCATATTCTTGACGAAAAATGGAAAATATTAGAGCCCAAGTCTTAGAAGTGTATTTTCATTGGTTATAATGGGGATTCTAAATCTTACATTTTATTTGATCCATCTACCCAAGGTGTTATCATCTGGCGAGATGTTCAATTTAATGAAGTCTCTCCTTCCCCCGAGTCTCTTGAACATCATGTTACCTTGAATTTTCCTCCTATTATTTCCATCACGGTTACCCCTTCTTCTAGCTTCATGACTCATCTTGATCCTAGTTCACCTAAATATTCAAGTTATCCTCTTGAATGTTTCAAAGATAATAGAGTGGTTCTTGCCACTATACCTCTTTCTATTTGGGCCCAAGAAAATCTAGAATCTGCAGGTTCTGAGATTGGTATTTTTTCTGATACTCATCGAACTAGATATAACATTTCTCTTATCACTAAAGTTTTGGCTACACATGATCCTTCAACCTATGCTCAAGCTAAGGACAAAACTGAATGGGAAACTGCTATGACTACATAGTATGACTCATTAATGATGAACAAAACTTGGACTCTTGTTCCCCTTCCTTCCAGAAAGAATTTAGTTGGTTGTAAATGGATATATAAAACAAAGTTTCTGTAGAACAACTTATTGAAAACCATAAATCCCAGTTAGTAGAAAAAATGATTTTCTCAACAAGAAGGTATTGATTATAATGAAACTTTTGCTCTAGTTGCTAAAATGAGCACTATAAGAACTATTATTTCTCTTGTTGCATCTTATAAATGGGAATTACACCAAATGGATATCAAGAGTGTGTTTTCTATGGTGACATTCATGAAGACATTTATATGCAACAAACACATGGTTTTATCACTATTGAAACTTCAATTTTGGTATGAAAACTAAACAAGGACTTACATGGTCTTATACAGACACCTAGAACCTGGTATGATAAAAATGATACTTATTTCTTGAAGAATAGATTCAACTGGTGTATATATGATCCAAAATTGTATCTAAATCACTCTGGTGATGAATTCATCATTGTTGTATTATATGTGTATGATATTATCATTACTGGTAACCAACTTGCATCTATATAGGAATCAAATAATAATCTTAAGAGTCAATTTGAAATGACAGATTTACGCATCTTACACTATTTTTTGGGTCTCCATATTTGGCATATGTCTGATGGTATATTTCTTTCGCAACCTAAGTATGTGACATATTTACTTTCTTGGTTCCATATGAGTGATTGTAAGCCTTCAACAACACCATTTCAGTCCGGAGTAAAATTAATCGTTGAATGTACTACTCCTCTTGTTGATGCTACTCTTTATCATCAACTTGTTGGAAGTTTGAAATATTTTACACACAACATGTATGATCTCTCTTTTTCCATTAGTATGGTATCAAGGTTTATGAAAAAGACTCATGAAAGTCATTAATAGGCAGGAAAGACAATTCTCAGATATTTACATGGGACAATGAATTATGGTGTTTTCTATTTGAGCATGGCTACAATTTATCTTCTTGGTTATACAAATTTGGATTGGGTAGGTGACAGTTCATATGGATGATATATTGCAGGGTACATCTTTTAGATTGGTTTAGGTCTAATTTCATGGTCTAGTAAGAACTTGAGAACTCTTTCTCTTTCGTCTTGTGAATCGTAGTACAAGGAAGCTAAGGAAGCAACTAAAGAAGCAATTTGGGTATGACATGTTCTTACAAAGCTTAGAATGGTTTAGAAATCAACCTCAGAGTGAATATGTGACAATCAAAGTGCAATTCATCTTGCATATAATCCAGTGTATCACTCCAAAACCAAACACATTGATCTTGATACTCACTACATTCAAGATCTTGTTGTGGATGGTGTTATTTCTTTGGAGTATTTTCCCATGGAGAAGAAAGCAACAAATATCTTTGCCAAATGCATGACATAGGTGAAGTTTGTGTGACTTCAAAAGTTGTTGGGAATGTAGGAAGTTGTCATCAAGGGGGAGTGTTGATGTAATGCCATATTCCTCCGTAAGTGTCAATTTGGAAGGTATTGTTTGTCTTTCTACTTGCAGAAAGTGTTGGAAGTTATTGTAATACCTCCATAAGTGTTCCTTCTCCATGGTCATCATCAAGGGGGAGTGTTGGAATGTGTTATTTTTGAAGGTAATAATGTCTAGAAATTTGTAATATTATGTAAAACAGAGTTATCCCACATTCATCATGGAGTAAAACACTCTAGATATACCCACGAGACAAAATGAAAAGTGTTCTCTTTGTAAAGGGTAAAACATTTATGGAGGTGCTCTCAAGTGTAAGATTGGATATTTCTAAAGTATATGTTTCCCCATTTTGGGGTTTTACCACGTATATTTGGCATACGATCCTTTTTTCTCTTGTCTCTTTCCTATTATGATTATTTTATTGTTATATGGATAGGAAGCTAGATTAGTAAATTTATTTTGTTTAATATTGTTGCATGTTTATTCATATGTTTCAATATTTCAACATAAAGCAATATATGGTATGTCAGACACGTGTTTCTCGACACTTTTGAGGTAACTAACCATTATGTGCCCTAATTTTCTAAGGAATATTGTCACACAATGAAGGGAAAAAATGGTTGATTTTATTCATGCTTAATGACAGTGTACATTTCTATTTCCCACTCATTGCAGGTTACTCAAGGATAAGGTACTTTTGAGTGATAATGTCTTGATTGATAGCCGCACAGAGGTAAATTAAATGCTGGAAATTAATGTTGGATGTTGAGTACATGTAATACCTGATGGGTGAATTATATAATAGTAATTCAGTACATTAATTATCAATCCAGGTTTGTAGGCTTATAAAGAACCAAGAAAAATATATGCATAAAGAATCTCAAAGACACATCATTCCAATAAACTATGAAATAAATTCAATCTAATTGTTCATTTGAAGGTGGACATTCTAAGGTCGAATTGCAGGTTGGATATAGGTTTTTATACCCAACAATACTCTGTTGGATCCACTCTGTTAGTCATATTGACAACCAATAATATTGAAACAAAAGAAATAGAAAAAAAACACTAGTACATGTGATCAAGGTAATTATCATGGGCAGTTTGTCAATTAATGAAGTATGGTAGTTATCAATTGCATCGATCTATAGCTCTGAATTTGTTTTATCTAGAGAATCACCAACTAGACCATCAAAAATCAAGCATGAAGATTCTAGTTCATATACATTAATAAACTAATCCTCACTACATAATTCCATGAAACTAACTACAAGAATTGAAATGAATGAATTGATTACCAATAACATAATTACAATTAAATCTAATGTAACAAAGTAAACAAAACAACTAGGTCACTACTTCTAAGATGAAGGGGCCCCTACCTTCTCTCAGAAGTATACTCGCTAACAATTACATACTCAACAACACGACATTGAAATGCACATGAATCAGTCTTTATATTCCACAATTAACAGAGTACATGGATGCTTGAATAGAGTGTGATCTACCTCCTTAATACTATACGAGTCTATCAAATTATATGTTTGGGCACAATTTCCTCTGACCTTTATACAATAAGATTCAAATTAAATATTAACGATCCTTGAACTTCCAATCCCATGTAATCAACTAAA
Source organism: Picea engelmannii (assembly GCA_009831015.1). Lineage (NCBI taxonomy): Eukaryota > Viridiplantae > Streptophyta > Pinopsida > Pinales > Pinaceae > Picea > Picea engelmannii. Next base: position 175,639 of record ML806746.1, read on the forward strand.
TATAGTCATGAAATTACATTTTTAGCTTCAAATAAACTAATTGAACCAACATAATTCCGTAAAAGTAATTTAGTTATGATTTCATGACCAAAGGCATGAAATCATAACAACCTCATATGTGTTATAGGAATTTATTGAATTTTTTACTAGACATAATTCCTTTGTTGTTGTATTGTTGGCCAAATTAGATAGTGGATGTCCATGTGTACTTGATTCTCTCTAGAACCCATATCTCTGAATCAGATGGAACGGGTGGCAAGTATCTCAACCATCAAGGTGACTATAGGACCTATTAAATAGACTACAAGAATGTTCCATCAATTTCATCACCTTGAGTAATTAACACATTCCATTCATTAAACAAGGAAAAATGAATTACTTAGGCTAAAATAATTACCTTTGAACCAAAAATGCATTTTGAGGGCTAAATGGTAGAAGATATGGAATTATAGGATAATAGGATGAAAAATGGAAAGACAAATAGTAGGATAATGTTCTGTAGACTGTACTAAAACACATCAAAACAAGGACCCTGCATCTCCTCCATGCCTGAGGAGTTGCATGTCCTCATGCAAAGCTGGACCTTCATTTACCCTCCAAAAAACAATTTTCAAAATTAATGATACCTTATGAATCTTGCATTAGGCTTGGATGACCGAATGAGCAGATACATTTAGCTCAGAATTCCTTGGTTGTAATCATTCAAGTCTTTCTTTGAGCCTTTGATTATGTAGGAGAATATTCTAGGATTTCTTGTACCATCGTCGAATCTTCCTTAGCAAAGTATTTCTTTCCTTTTTCAAACGAGAAATTTCTTCTTGGAATTTGACACTAGATTATTTCAATAGTAAATTCTCATTTTTAATGAACTCATCTACAAATATCATATCCTTGATTTGTATCTTTAATATACCATTACTCTTGTCATTTCCTGGTGATTTTTCAACACCAATTAATTCATCCACAGATTTTTTTCCTAGACTTTCATTGGTGGATAGACTACCTCACTGGATTTCCTCAATGATTTTTGTGATTTTGGTGTCACCATGCAATTCATTCTGCTCTACAAACTGCTCATGCACAACTATTTTTTCATTAAGATTCTTTGAACGCTTTTTCTTGGGACGGGTCTCAAGTATTACCTCTTTCTCTATAGTTTTCTGAGGTTGACTTGACTCTCCAACGAGTCTAGTGGATCGACTCCTTGTCAATCTTGGTGGAATAGGTGTCACTGGAACTCCCTTGTTTCTCTTTTCTTTAGGCTTCTTTAGGATAAGGATAACCTAGATGTCCTCATCCTCTTCTTTGAACTCAGTGCCAACTTCTTTTGTACCTGATTCCTTTCTTTCTTCCTCAAGTTCCGCTTCAGGTTTCTCAAATTATTCACATTCTTTTTCATCATCCTCAGACTTCTCTTCATCCCATTCAATATTCCCTTCAACCTCTTCACATTCTATCCCTTCTCCCTCTGGCTCAGGTTTCGTCTCCACCCCATGAGCTTCCTCAAACTAGTTTTGGGCTATGAAATCCTCCTAGGTGTCATTCTTCTTCATGAGCTCCTCCAATACTAATAACTTCACAAGATTATGGTGATGAAAATTTCTCTACATCGTTCCACTGTAGACCTTTGTTTGTGTCGTAGCTGCCATCTTGGTCAACAACTTCCATAAAAAGTAATGTAGGTTAAGCCTTTGTCCCTTAAAATGAAATAAGAGCATGATATGATAAAGGAACGTGAGGCTGAAATGGACCCCACATGTAATATACTTCTATAGCAAGATCAATAGATTTCAATATCTTCTTTTCAACAAGCATCGCGTTGTCCCCTTAGACCACTATGTGTTCATGCTAGTGGGATTTAAGAATGGATCCCAACTCGCTTTATCTATCGTTTTTCTCTTGAACCAGTGTTCATCATATTGAGGGAGCTCTATCTCCTGTGCAATAGAGTCTGTGAGCTCCAAATCCCCAAAGACCACCTTTTCGTCGTCAAACCCTAATGTGAATTCCTTGGTAACTTATGAGTTGTTCCTGTTGTACTTCATTAAGAAATGTATCCCAATGACATTTTCCATTTTCTTTCTGCATTTTGGGTAAGCTTCCAGTAGCTCGATCTTGTCTGACTCAATCCTCAGTGCACTCTTCATATTTCTCACAACAGCAAGGTGCAGGGTTTGTCCGATGATATTCGGTCTAGTCTACAGGAATAGGGTGTTTTACGATACAATGAAAAAGATGTCGAAACAAAAATTGATGGGAAATTGTGATCATGATGATTTAATCATCATGATCTCATTTAATAGTTCACATTGGGTGATTATCGGTGTAGCAAATATTGAAATGATGATGAATCGTGCATTCGACGGTGGAGAATTAAGTAATGACGCCAAATAGAGTAATGGAAAGGTGGTCAATTCAATGCATGTGTGGTAGTTCAGGGCGATAGGATCATAGTTGGCACAATTAGATTCAAAGGTTACCATAATATTAAAAATTCCAAATTTAATAAAAAAAATTAATATTAATAACTTACCCAAGCTTCAACTCCATGGAATTACCTTACCAATTGATTAAATCATCCATGTTGAACCATACCTTTCACAAAAGTTATGACTTATGCATTATGGTGTAAGGAGTTTGTTATGGATTGGATTATAGAATCAAACTCTGTATCATGGACTATCTTCTTGAAAATGTATATTTGTTATATGATTTTGGTAGTATACCATGGTGTACTCATGGTGCATACTACTCCTGTGCTAGAATGGAGACTCCTTGCTTTTCATTAATTATCAGAGCATATGTAAGAATTAAAACCATTGTATGCAAATAGCTTTGGCCATGAAGATACTACTGTATCAAGAGTGAAAATAGGAATACAAACAGGAACAAGAACAAGAACACTGCTAAAAAAATTGAAGAGTGAATGTTGCATGCTTTCTCTGGTTTAAACTTCTACAAGATATTCATCCCTACCCACTTCTCTTTAAGTCAAACATGGAAGGGAATCATCGAATTACTAGCCATTAATGGATGTTTTTAATTAACGTGAGATTGGTCACCAATAATGTCAATGAACATTGAGGCACTCCAATGCATCCTGTCAAGTATGAATGGATGTGTTGAATTCGAGTAACTTGTAGGATACAACAGTCATGGGGAATTTATGCATCTCCATTGTTTCCATCAAGAGAATTGGTCGTTAAGGAATACTAATTCCAATGAATTATCATAATCTCTGATCTCAGAGCCCAGATAATGATTTGAAGTCAATGGGATAAGATTGTTGGAAGGATGGATTTAATGAATTCCCCATCATCCAATGTGAGAACCATAAAATGACTGAAGAAATTGAAAAAAATGAACCATCACAAGATACAATTTTATTTGGTAACCTCACCAGTAAGAACCCTAGTTTTCAAGTGAGGTTCCGACCAGTTGCGCCAGAATTCTCAATTTTCACAACTGAGCATTATTATTCTCTTTACTTTTATTGCTATTTTTTATTTTCTAATTTTTTTTATTGGAAATGGAAGAAATAAGAAGAGGAAGGTTGTGGGGAAACCCCCTCACCTACCATCTACAATTCAACTTGCTCCATGGTATCCTTGAAAAAATCCCCTTTCTCTATGATATACAACTTGAGCCTATGCCCATTACCAAGAAGGAGACCTTCTCATAATACATAGTTTGAATCTTGACATATCTATTATTGAAGATAACTTCAATCTCATAGGGAACACGCCAACGAGTTTTAAAATTCCCCTTGAAGTCCTTGAATCTAGAGTCGAATAAAAGTTCTCAATCATCGACCTTGAATCGTTTCTTATTAATGAATCTGTCATGCCACTTCTACCTTTTTTGTTGAATGATATCATTATGTTGGAAAGGTTCTTGTTGTTGAATAGATCTAGCTAGAAAATACTACACACATTTGCAGAGAGAAATTGAGAAAGGAGAAGCAAGATAGAAAGAATGAAAGAATTCTCATTAACCGTATTCCACACTCAAAAGAGTGAATAATTTACAATAGATATAGGATACATGAGTAACTAATGAGCCATAGTGGTGATCTAGAGTGATCTAGACACACACCAGTAGTTACAAGAGTAAACTGCCACCTAGTATAGTCTCTCTGGCAGTTACGGGAGTGAACTGCTACCTAGCTGAGTTAACTAGTCAACTAGTCTTTAGTTAACTGACTCAACAAAGAGTAGTGAGTTGGTGATGATCCCAATGTTGCATGGTGATAAAACTAATGCAACATCTAAACTCAAATCAACTAGTCAAACTGAAGTGTCAACTGAAAGAGAATATTCTCTAGGTGGAATATTCTCCCCTAAAATATAGGAGACTAGATAATGACTAATTATGACTAATAAAAAAGGAATAACCTTAGGAATAATAAATCCTAGGTGTGTGTGAAGTAACTCCAACACCCCCCTTGAACATCACTATGGTGAAAATAAAGAATGAGTCCTGGCTACGAGGCCATGTTAGGTACCCAAATACAAAAGATACATTGAAATAAACGAGGAAAGAGGGAAAACCTCATGGGAACAAAACCCCCCCTCAAATTACAATGCATAAAATAAAAAATGATAATGAACAAAAGGCATTTGCTAAGCAACCATGTCCTTCACTCCAAGAAGACCTTGCAATTGTGCAAGTTTGTGCTCTTTGAAGATTTTGTTGAAGATGTAGATGTCTGCAAGGATCTGATGAAGTATATGCGTCATTGATATTTCCACACATATCCACTTTATCTTCTTGTAATGAATAATATCCAAATAAATTTTGGATGAAATTTTGAAAACCGTACGGCCGTTTCTGGAAAAACGCTGAAATTTTGTTGATTTTAAAAAGACCATAACTTCAATTTCCGGACTTCGTTTCAGATGATTTGTTTTTTTGAAATTGGATATTTTTTCGAGAGGAATTCAAATATCCAATTTGTTTCTGCAACTTTTTCTCAAAAAATATCAGAATGATGGCTTATGTGCGCGACTCTCTTTTTGTCTCCTAAGATGCATGCATGGTGCATGCAACAATGTCTGCATGTGACTCCTGAGATGCATGCCATATATCTTCCACATGAATTTCAGAAAATAAATCTTAAATGGAGTAGACATCATCTTCAATTATTGGAATACTAATTTCTGCAAATACTTTTGTAGAAGACTCTTCATAATAAGAGGCTTGATCTTCTGATGGTTTCTCTTCTGGCTCTATTTGTTTGACCTCCTGCATGAAATATTCACAATATTCTTTATTCCCAAATAGAACCTCCAATCTGGTCCATAATTCCTTTGGAGTTAATCCTTGTGATTCTTCATATACTTGATGGAAAAGTTTGGGATAAACAGACATGCTGATACTTCCTATGGACATATCTTGTCTATTGAGAAAGTCATTTTTATCATAGACAGAATCAGGCTCTACTTCCATTTCCATAGTTATTTGGTACAAGCCTTTGCATTTAAGATGACACAGAATTTTTGGCTTCCATTCCAAATAGTTATGAGGTGTGAGAAGTATTTCCTGCGAATAATCCATCTTTTTGTTGTCTTCAATCTTTTGTACCTCCAAAAAATGATTTGGTGTAGCTTTTTCTTAGCATTCCATCAGCTCGGATACCATGTAAATGTGTTGAACCTTCATAGAATAGATCTAGCTAGAAAATACTACACACATTTGTAGAGAGAAATTGAGAAAGAAGAATCAAGATAGAAAGAATGGAAGAATTCTCATTAACCGTATTCCACACTCAAAAGAGTGAATAAATTACAATAAATATAGGATACATGAGTAACTAATGAGCCATAGTGGCGATCTAGAGTGATTTGGACACACACCAACAATTACAAGAGTAAACTGCAGACCTAGTCTAGTCTCTCAGGTAGTTACGGGAGTGAACTGCCACCTAGCTAAGTTAACTAGTCAACTAGTCTTCAGTTATCTAATTGAATAAAGAGTAGTGAGTTGGTAATGATCCCAATGTTGCATGGTGATAAAACCAATGCAACATCTAAACTCAACTCAACTAGTCAAATGGAAGTGACAACTAAAAGAGAATATTCTCTAGGTGGAATATTCTCCCCTACAATATAGGAGACTAGATAATGACTAATTGTGACTAATAAAAAAGGAATAACCTTAGGAAAAATAAATCCTAGGTGTGTGTGAAGTAACTCCAACACTTGAAGCATTTCATCCAATTCATTGAGTTGAACAATTCTTTCCTTTTGTGCCTTGGTCAAGTCCATCCCTAATTCTGCCGCCATTCAAAATGTTTTGATCTGAAATTCTATGGGAAGAAGAACATGTTTCCCATACATTAACTCATATGGGAAAAAACCAACAGTACTCCTTCATGTTGTCCTGTAATCCCATAAGGCTTCGTGAAGTTTGTCTTCCCAATCCTTCTTGTGTAGTTGGACTATCTTTGTTAGAATTCCTTCCAAAACCTTATTCATCGACTCCACCTTCCCATTGTACTGTGGGTTATATGGGGAATATTTCGCGTGCTTGATGAGAAAAATTTGAGTAATTTCCTATACAAACTTAGATGTAAATTGAGTCCCATGGTCAGTAAAAATTTCTCTAGGTACCTCGAAGCAAGTAATAATATCTTCAAATAATAAATCCACTACTTATATTTTTTTTTCTCTGAATAAACCCTTTGCTTCTACCCACTTCGTAACATAATCAATGTAGACTAAAATGTACTTCCTACCATTGGATGAAGGGTCGATCAATTGATGATTGCAGCGTTGTGTGACATTATCCAGGATATGTTCTCCTCTGGACTAAGTTGAGTCGACCTGTGAGAGAGCCCATGTGATGGGTGTATCGTTCTACTCTGGACTGAGTTGAGTTGATTGTCTCCTGCCTTTTTACTCTTGTGGACGCAGTTGAGTCAAGATTGATATGGTACTCCAAATGATTCTCCTGTGGACTCAGTTGAGATAGAGATCTGTTGAGTATGACTTCCATGTGGATGAGCACTAGTTTATGTGTGGTTCCCTTGCTATATTTTCTGAGTGTAAGATTTACTTGTAACCCTAATTGTGATGTAAATGGTACAAGTCGGCCCCACCATATGTGAAAGTTAATTAATGTTTATTGTAATAATTAATTATATTACCGAGTTATTGAGGTTGGCCGTATTGTGCCAATAAACACACCTATTGTTGTGTCTGGTCTTGTATAAATAAAGGTGATTTCCCCATTGAGGAAACACACTTGTCACTTGTCATTTGGAAATTTCACACCTACTTGTGAGGATGAAGTGCGCACCTCTTTTGGGTGCTAGTTTCAAGGTTGTAGAGAACCCTCTTCTGTGCATCTAGGGTTTATGGTTGTGGGATATTCTATTGAGAATATAGCAAAGGATTGTTGGGTTTTTCTCCCTTGTTTGAGAAGGGTTTTCCCAAGATATTTCTTGTGTTCTTGTGCATGGTAATTTTTCTTGTGATCTTGGTTATTGAAGCACTTGTATATAGTGTTGTTGCATTTATTTATTGTTCAAGTACATGCTAAATGAAATAAACCTCATCCTTGAGCCTAGAATAGTGAAAATTCAACATGGTATCAGAGAAAAGGACTTGTAAGAGCCATTGCTCAATCATTAAAGCTAACTGTCCCCTTTTTTGCAAAACCGTACGACCCTCTAGGGTTTCTGAAGAAAAAGTACGACCCTCTCTTTTTTGGTTGTTTCTGTAGATTTTTTGAGGTCTTATGTGGCTGCCAACTAAGGTTTGTCTTTGACCTTAGTTTTCCTCTAAGTTTCAACTCTGTGGTTGTCTCTTACTGTTGTTTTAGGACAACAAACAATCATCGACTTTCAACTCAATATTTTGATGGTTAAGTGTCCTTTTGAAGTGCCCTTGCAAGTGTTTTCTTTACTCATTGTTAGCACATGAAATATACATCAAAACAAATAACACTACCTCTAGATCTTTTAACTTTAAAATATTGATCTACACTTCTAAGCATGCATGAAATTGACACATATGTTTTTGGTCAACATGACCCTGGAAAACCCCCCCTCCCATTGGGAAAACCAGTTTGGAGAAGATATATATAGAAGGCCTCAAAGAAAAATGTACAACATAGGAAACATATACAAGTGAACTTGGTACAATAGCAACCACTCTCGGATGCCTTGGAGTTCCTTGAAGACCTCCCCACAAGCCTTGTGAAGTAAGATGCCCCTTTCCTTGGTGTGTCTTTCTTCCTTTGCTTGCCTTTGTCTTTTTCCTGATGCCTTTTCCTTTGAGCCTTTGCCTTTACCCACTTGGATCTTGTGAAACCCTTGCTATCTTCCCTTGAATCTTGCACCCTCTACACAAGTGTTCCCTCCTCCATGGCTTGGTGCATACCTAGATTTGGTGCACCCCTCCTCTAGCAAGAACTCCATCTAAGTATGTTCACCCTTAGCTCCTCACTAAGGCTCTCCCCACAACAATTGCACATCTCCTCCTACACAAATCCTCTCATGTATGAAGTGCTCCCTATGCCTCCTCCTCCATGGAAGCATCTCCTCCAAGCAAATGCACCTTCCCTCACCTTAATGGACAAACCCTCAAGCATGTGCACCCTCCTCTCCTCAAGAAATGCGCCCAAGTGCTCCTTCTCTTCTCCTCTCCTCTCAAGTGAAGAATGAGTCTCATAAATGCATTATACCCTCCTTTGGCCAAACCCTAAAAGATCAATGGCCTAGATACAATCTAGCCAAGTCTAATCAATGGGTGAGATTCAATCCCTAAATCTCACTTAGGAAACCCACTTTCCTTAGTTTTCTTTATGTCTATTAATTCACCCACAAAGTGAATTAATTGTCACTTTAATGACTTAAGTGACATATTTCACTTTTGACATAAATATCCTAAGTCAAAGTGAAATTAGAATCATAAATTGAAGTAACAAGGGTAATAGTCTCCCCCTTTGTGTTTAGAGACTCATAAACACATGGGGACCACTTTCCAAGGTACCCAAATCTAGACACTCCCTCTTACCAAGGAAAGTTCTTGTCACCACCAATATCATCCTTATAGTGGACATGGTTGTCTGCTGACATATACTCGGTGAGCATGGTTGTACCCTGATCAATGAAAGTAGTCTCAGACACAGATCTACTCAATCTGCGTGCTCTATAGATGGAAGTGTGTCTCCACCAATCGCAAATCACCTAGATCTTGGTATCAAACCAAAGATCTCCACCTTGGTCTCCCACCAAGGATATCTACCTCCTGGCATCTCACCAACGGTCACTACTCTTGGAATCTCACCAAGAGTCACTCTCTTTGCATCTCACCAAGAGTCTCCCCCTCTTGGTATCTCACCAAGAGTACCTGGATCTCGACATCTCACCAAGATCCTCAACTTGGCCTCTCTCCAAGTAGCTTCCACCTGAAGTGGATCAATAACCTGATATGCACGTCTCTGTAGCCAAGTGAGGCTCAAGCCTTTGTGGTGCCTTGTCTCTCCTCCTCATCAATCTCTGATTCTCTGAAGCCCCTGCACCAACCCTCTGTCTCGACAGCTCTGAAACTGAAGTTGTCTTGGGTAGACCAGTCACCCCCTCTGAAGAGGGTGTACTCAAAACTTGAGTATGAGATCCCTCTGAATCACTTCTATGAGTCAGTAGATCCTCCTCAAATTTGTCTCCCCATCTGATGTTAGATGGTGTAACAACCGACAAAGAAGTGGTAAATGCACACTCTCTCACAAACTGTGTATCGAACACAAGATCCTATATTGTCACTGTTGAAACATTTTATTGCTTTTTCTTCTTCTTGGGACACTATCCTGCATATTGACCCATCTCTCCACAAGAAAAGAATCTCACTATGCTCATGTCTCTTCAGCCCATTGTTGTTCTATCCTCCCCGTGGTGGGGCCCCAAACTTGGGACCCTGCTGACCTCCCCGCCTGGTATTCTTCTTGCCCTTTGTCCAAAGAGCAAGATCCTCATCACCCTACACTATCTACTGTTGATGTTGTCCAAAAGCCTTTTCCACAATTCTAGTCTCCTCCTGAACAAATTCATCCCACATCCTCTCCCATGTGGTCTTGACCTCACTGGAAACAATTCCATGTACGAATGGACCCCATGGTTTGGTAAAGCTATTTAAGGTTGTTCTCACCATAGAATTTGGGTCCACCACCTCTCCAACGAATCCAAGCTCGTCTCTGATCTGGGTGTATCGACCAAGGAAAGAAGTAACTGACTCATCTCAGAGCATGTGAATGCCCCTCATTCGATCATGAAGAACCATCTTCTGGTTCTCATTAGAGCTCTGATAAAGCTTACGTAGAGATGCCCACATCTCATATGCCCAAGCTTTCAAAGTCAAGTGGGGAATGATGTGATCCCACAATGAATCACATGTCGTCCTCTTTGCCTTGTTGTTCCTCTTCATGAACTCTGCTAACAAGATGGGAGCAGTAGTAGGAGGAACAACCACAAGCACCTCAACTATATCCCATGTTCGAGGTCCTCCAAGACAAAGACAATCCTTTCCTTCCAAGGTGACCAGTTTCTAGCTCCAACTAGCCTATCTTCCACCCACATCTGAAATGCTGACATCACTGCCTAACTGCACACAAATTGATGCTCCAACTGTAAAGGAACATTGCCTCACTCCTGTCAACATAGGTGTGAAAAGAGGCAAACAGACACCAACCTCACTCCTAACAATATAGGTTTTAAAAGAGGTCGTGAAATACATCCTCACTCATGTCCATGCAGGTGTGAATAGAGGTTGTCCACAAGTGTAAAAAATCATCCCTGAACTGTCCAACAAATCTGCCCACAAGCTATCCACAAGTTGTCCACAAACTCTGTCAACAAGCTGTCCAAAATATGCCCTGAACTGTCCACGCAAATGGTAAAAAATCAACAAGTCTAAGCCACCATTGGCTTTGATACCATGTAGATTTTCTGAGGTTCTATGAGGCTGCCAACTAAGGTATGTCTTTGACCTTAGTTTGGCTCTAATTTTCAACTATGTGGCTATCCATTTCTATTGTTTTAGCACTACAAACAATCACCAACTTTCACCTCAATATTTTGATGGTTAAGTGTCCTTTTGAGGTGCCCTTGCAAGTGTTTTCTTTACTCAATGTTAGCACATGAAATATACATCAAAATAATTAACACTACCTCTATATATTTTAACTTTATAATGTTGATCTACACTTCTAAGTGATCTAAAAATGATGATGACTTGTATTCTTGAAAATATTTGCAAGTTTTAATTCAAGTGTTCTTATGCAAATGGATCAATTTTGCAAACACAACTTTATAGAAATTATACATTTAAGATGCATATAAACAACAACAAATAACAGTGAACATAAAACACATAACAAAACAAATGATAAAGGAGTTCACCCCTCTCTTGGGCTACATCTCCTGGTTCAGCTTCCAATGGATCTTTTGTATTATTTGCTCAAAGTGCTAAAATATGTTCTTTAAAATGCTCAAAATGCCAAATAGATGGCTCCAATGGCTTTAGAACATCCAAAAACCCTTAGCTGGGCTTTTTCATCACCTCGTTTGGCCAAAAATTGAAGAAGATAGACTTCCTGGAAGTTCCCATTCAAACTTGTTGTCTCTGGATCGCCAAAATGCACCTCTTGCTCCTCAACCTAGCCCCCACACGCATATATGTGTTAAAACCCAACATCGGGTGCAACCGCACAATGGTGCGAACTGTAGGACAGTTATGCGCCTAGCCCCTAACCACCTAGGACTGTGGTCATGTGGGTCATAGGACCTCGCTCATACGAAAATGGGCTACGTTTAAACATATGGTAAATGGTCGGAGGCGCACGCCGATGGTTCTATACACATACACATATGACCAGGCGCATATAGACAAAGGGCCAAAGGTTTAACGGTCGAAAAGGCGCACGCCATGGTTACATTGTATACACATAAGACCGAGGGTCGGGGCTAAGCCCCGACCCGAACCGCGCCCCCATTGCAAATCAATTCAAATTCAAATAAATTTATTTCCATATATATAATAATAAACATATGGTGGCGTGTTGATTGGGTAGCCCTTCCCAAAGCGTTATCCCTTCCTGGAGATCGTCGGGTCGAATCCATCCAACAACATAAATTTTAAACCAACGCCAAGGTGACACGTGGCGACCATTGAGTGGGCCACGTGTCAGCATTTCATTCGCCACCAATGACATGTGTCATATGCCAATTCATCCACAATCCTACCAACCAACACCTGCCACATGTCTTACGGCCCTACCACGTGTCATACGGTCCTGCCACGTCAGCATCCGTACGGACTGTACGGACTGTACAATCAACACATTTTTTTTTGCCTGTTTGTCGTTTTGAACAGAACGTGATATCTCTCTCATATGACATCCATTTGAACCCAAACAAGTTGCATTGGGTTCGTGATGATGAGGCCTACGCTCCCGTTCGATTTGAAGCAATTCTGAGCACTTTGAATTTTGAGCAAAATTTGATCCCCTGGATCACACCTCCCCATTGTAAAGATTTTGGACGTCCAAAAGACTATTTTCAGTCTATCTGAAGATGAGGGTATAGTTCCCTCACTTTTCCAACCTCAATCCACTTGGCTTTTCTTGGATTTGTGCCTTTAAGACCAACTCGAAGATATACCACATTTCCTCGTTTTGAACTTCTCATTCTCCTGTCAAGGATTGTGTCTTCATGCAGTTCTGTAAGATATTCTGGGGAGAAATCATCTATAGAAGGAATCTGAACATGTTCTCCTTGATCATCAATCAAAGGAGGCTCATACAATTTCAAATTCTCAACATTAACAACTACTTACATTTGCATATAAGGAGGCAAATCTAAACGGAAGGCACTGTTACCAATCTTGTCAAGAATCTTGAAAGGACCATATCGAATTGGTTTCAGTTTTTTACCTTCTCCTTTAAGCCTCTCCTTACTAATGTAAAGCCAAACTTCATCTCGAACTTGGAAACTGTGATCAACACGATGCTTGTCATGTCTTGTCTTGTACTTGGCTTGACTCTTTTCCAACTGCTCTTGCACCATTTGATGTATCGACTGAATTTGTTCAATGAAATTTTCTTCCCTGTCAATGTCATATTGACCATCAATAGCAATATCCTTCCCAAAAATAAAATCTAAAGGAGATTTGGGCAAATAGCCAAAACATGCTTCAAATGGCGATGTTTGAGTTGATGAGTGCTTAGCTTGATTGTAAGCATGCTAAATGTAGTGTAAATGCTCATCCCAAAGTTTAGGATGCTTGCTGCAATAACCACGAAGAAGAATTTACCACTTATGTCTAACCATCGGTTTGTGGATGAAAAGTTGTGCTCTTTTTTAGTTTGGTGTCCATGAGTGCCCATAAACTCGACCAAAAGCTCCCAATAAATCGAGAATCTCGATCAGAAATAATGGATTTAGGCAATCCAAAATGTACCCAAACATTTTGAAAG
>ML806746.1:189435-207001 GCA_009831015.1 Picea engelmannii
ATTGTAAGTATTGCAGTGGTTGATGATCTGTGTGGACAATGGTTTCTTTACCCAACAAATAATGTTTCCATTTTTTCACACTTTGCACCAATGCATACAACTCCTTATCATAAGTAGGATAGTTAATCACGACACCATTAAAAATTTCAGAATGAAAACAAATGGGCTTACCATGTTGTAACAAAACCGCTCCCATTGCATAATTGCTTGCATCAGTTTGGATTTCAAAAGGTTGTCTCAAATTCGGAAGTGCAAGAACTGGCGCTGAACTTATCTTCTCTTTCAAAGTATCAAAAGCCTTTTGTTGCTTGCATCTCCATTGAAAAACTTGCTTGACACTTGTCATTGCATGTAATGGAGCTGCAATGGAAGAAAAGTTAGCAATACACTTTCTCCAATATTGGGCTGCTCCCAAAAAACTTCTTACCTCCATCACATTGTTGGGCTTGGGCCATTCCAATATGACTTTGACCTTGGAGGGATCAATTTTCAATTCACCTCCACCAACAATATGACCCAAGTAGATAAGTGAAGTTTTTCCAAACTCACATTTGGACATCTTCAAAAACAACTTTTCCTTTCTCAAAACATCCAAAACTTGCGTCACATGCTTAACATTCTCTTCTCCTTGTGGCTCTCCTATAGTCTTGGTTCCAAAGAAGGATGGGTCTTGGAGAATGTGCATCGACTACAGGGCCCTGAACAAAATCACCATTAAAAACAAGTATCCTCTTCCTCGCATTGATGATTTGCTTGATCACTTAAAACATGCAATTTAGTTTACTAAATTGGATCTGTGTAGTGGGTATCATCGAATCCGGGTTGCTGAACATGATACTTGGAAAACAACTTTTAAAACGAAATAGGGTTTGTATGAATGGCTTGTAATGCCTTTCGGGCTATGTAATGCACCTGCTACTTTTATGCGGGTCATGAATGATTTTTTTCACCCTTTTATTGATGATTTTGTAATCGTTTACCTGGATGATATCCTTGTATTTAGCAAGACTTGGAAGGAACACATTGTACATGTGAAGAAAGTTTTAGATGTACCGAGGAAGGATAAGCTTTTTGTAAAAATGTCTAAATGCGAGTTTGCTAAAACTTCTTTAGTATATTTGGGCCATATTATTGGTGGAGGCCACCTGCGAGTGGACCCATCCAAGGTTGCTCTCATTGTAAACTGGCCATGGCCTAATACCGTTACTGAAATCAAAAGTTTTTTGGGTGCGGTTCAGTATTGGAGGAAATTCATTTCTGGGTTTTCTTCCATTGCTGCCCCATTACATGCGTTGACAAGCATTAAAGAGATTTTCCAATGGGGAGGCAAGCATCAGAAATCCTTCAACACGTTGAAGGAAAAGATCAGCACAGTGCCGGTTTTGACATTACCATATTTGCAGCAGCCATTCGAGATCGAAACAGATGCCAGCGGGTTTGCCATGGGAGCCGTTTTGATGCAAGGGAGGAAGCCAGTCTGTTACCATTCAGAAACATTTTCTACTGCAGTAAGTAACTATCCGACTTATGACAAAGAATTATATGCTTTAGTATAGAGTGTGAAGAAGTGGAAACATTATATCATGGGTAAAGAAACAATTATACATACTGATCATCAGCCACTTCAGTATTTACAATCTCAAACTAAAGTACAACAAAGTAGACATTTAAGATGGATGGGATTTTTACAGCAGTTTCATCTTGTAATTAAATACAAAAAAGGGATTCATAATAAGGTAGCAGACATGTTATCGAGGCCACCTACAAACGCTTCAATTATTCTTCAGAATAGTTCATTAACACATGAAAGTTATATTGAATAGTATGTTGAAGATAAAGACTTTAAGAAAGTATATGCATCACTAATACATGGTAAACATGAAGAGAACTATTATGTGCATAATCAACTCTTGTATCATCTTGGTAAACTTTGTATTCCAGAAAAAGAGAGAGTACATGTGATCCGAGAAGCACATAGTTCATTGATTGCAGGGCCTTTTGGAGTAAGTAAAACATTGTCAGTATTGCAGAATCATTGTTATTGGCCTCAGATGCAAGAAACTGTAGCTAAATACATACGAGGATGTGTTATGTGTGCAACAAGTAAGCCTAGCAATAGGAAATTGGGTTTGTACACACCTCTCCCAATTTCTTCTTGTCCTTGGTAAAGCATTTCTATGGACTTTGTAGGAGGACTACATATGTCGAGGAAAGGGCATGATTACCTATATGTTGTTGTGGATAGATTCAACAAAATGTGTATCTTGATGCCATGTACCAAGCGGATCACTGCTGAACAAACATCTCATCTTTTCTTTCAGAATATTTGGGTACATTTTGGGTTGCCCATGTCTATTGTATCGGATCGGGATTCCCGATTCTTGGGGGAATTTTGGTCAACATTATGGGAGCTTATGGATACTAAACTGAAGAAAAGTACAACTTTTCATCCACAGACTGACGAGCAAATAGAGGTAGTGAACAAGACAGTGGTTCAACTGCTCAGAGGATATTGTAGTAAACATCCTAAACTTTGGGATGAGAAGTTGCAGTATATACAACATGCTTACAATCATGCAGTTCATTCTTCCACGAAAAGATCTCCTTTTGAAACTTGTTTTGGTTATCTGCCAAAAACACCTATGGAATTTTCTTTTGGCAAAGATGCAGTGGATGGACATCATGATGCAGATAAATCTTTAAATTTCATTCAGAGAATCCAAGCGGTGCAACAGGCAGTTCAAGAACAATTGGAGAAGATCCAGGCAAAGTACAAAGCCAAGCATGATAAGCATCGAGTTGATCATCAATTCCAGGTTGGAGACTGAGTTTGGTTACATATCACCAAAGAATGAATGAAAGGTGAAGGTAAAAAGATTAAGCCTATCAGGTATGGTCCTTTTGAGATCTTGGAAAAGATCGGTACTAATGCTTTTCGCTTGAATTTACCTCCATACATGCAAATCTATTCAGTTATCAATGTTGAGAATATAAAATTGTATGAGCCTCCTATGATCATGGATGAGGAAACTAACATGCAGATTCCTTCAGTTGATGATATGGCACCTGAATATATGAATGAGTTGCAGGATGATGTCATTCTTGACATAAATGTAGGGACTTCATGAAGGGGGAATGTTGAGTACCTTCGAGTGGGGCTTAAAGGTATGCATCCTAGCAAAGCAAGATTGATGGAGATTGGAAAAGTGAGGGAGCTATACCCTCACTTACTTGCAGAGTGATTCAAGCTTTTGGAGGTCCAAAATCTCTCCAATGGGGAGGAAAGATCTAGGGGGTCATTCGTCATGAAAGTTACACTGATCCAAATAAAGGAGAAAAATGGTACAATGACAGTGAAGTGGCAATGCAATGATTGGGTAAGAAGCAAGATTTAACCACATTTACAATGGTCTTGATATATGGTTAAAAACAAAATAGATATAAAATGACTGCAAACTTAACCATACACTATGCTATGTCATATGGCGCGAACAACTAAAACCACCAACCAATATTGCAAGTCATGGTGACATTTCTTAACACTTGTAAGATGGGTGCGCGGTTAAACATTTGTTGTTCCATTTGGTGGGGTTCACGACTAGCAGTGTGAAATTTGTAAAGTTTGACGGAGTTCCAATTGGATAACATTTGACAGAGTAACGTCCAGCTCATAGCATTTGATCCATTGCCATGTTTGGAGTATGAACAACATGTTGTAGTGGTAACATAACGGTTATGCAGTGATTTGGCGGGATATGGATTCAATTTTAGCATATGTGATGATAAAACGAATTGAACCCGTGAACTTATCAGCCAACTGAATGCTGTTACAGATCGATACTAGCCACATTTCAGGATTGTCAGCCGTGTTTGTAGCACAGAGCATCATTCTGTTGATTAATGAAAATCTCGCAGATAGAACAGAGGCTTCAAAATCGGGATTGCATTTTCAACCTGCAGCTTTATATTCTAGATGTTTTAGCCAGTAAGAGGAGGGAGTATTGATGTAACTTTTTCCCAGATTTCGGTTCTGTTGAAGTCGACCCTTCTCAGTTATACTTGGTTTTTTTCTTTGCCAGTTTGTAATTTGTAAGAGAAAAGATCTTGAATACTGTTATACAGAGACAGAGGACAGAGAGAGGGTTATAGCTGTTTATTTCCATATTGCTGGTCGTATATAAAGTCAACTGCACTCTGTTATGATTTAGCTTTCTTTGCCTTCTGAAGGCTGAATTGTAATTTCCAGGAGAGAGGAGTCTTGAGGGATTTGTATAACATTCTGTTTTGTTGCTGAAGCTGATGTTCAGAGATTCCAGGAACATTTTTGTACCATTTTAAAGCCATTAATTGGATCAGTACCCATTGGAGAGGGACCCGGAGATGTAGCCCAGTGAAGGGGGTGAACTCCGTTAACAACTTCTGCGTTTGTGACTCTCATTTGCTGTTCTCATATTTCAGTTGTTGTTTTCTCATTTCTGTCCAGTTTGTTTTTTCCATTTCAGTTTACAGTTGTCATTTAATTATGTTAAATGCTACTTTATGTGTTGAGAAAATTGACTATGAGCATTCGTAAAACTTTTTAATGCACACAAGTTGAGATCCGACAGATCATCAATCCACTCAAAAAACCATTCCAAATAACCCAAGTATAATATCTTGTGTAAGTGATGAAGAAATGAGGCATGAAATTAGTTCTAGCAATGACAGTAGTTTGAGTGATGAATGATGATTATCAACATTGAATGTTACAAGATGTATATTTTGGAATGTTTGTATATGAAATCAAACATGTTAGTTAATGTGGACATATTATCCCAATTTGATGATGACATGATCCAGGTGGATATCAATGGCAACCCACCTATTCCACTGGCTTGAAAAACAATTTTCCACCTTGGTAGTTTTTTTGGTACCAAACTAATTTTGGGACTGTTTTGAGGCCCTAAATGATGTTTTTTGGGGATTTGGGGCCCAAACGATTGCCAAATCACTAGCATAGGCTAGTCAGAAATCCAATGGTGTACCGAGCGCCGAAAACAGAGATCGTATGAAAAAGCTATGCCCCCTGGAAGTTGACGTATCAACTACCCCCATCGGGGCCCGCAAACCTTTTGTATTTTCATATTTTTGGGTTAGGGTTTTGGATTTTACTTATGTTAAAAAGGCCTTTGGAGCCTCATTATAACAATCATCTTTTTGCGAATGTGAGTATCGGTCACATCTCTTCTCGGAGATAAGCTGCCACCATTCTAGTGAGTCTTTCACTTTGTATTTCTATAGTTGTGTACATTTCGCTCATTAATATAAAATGTGTATAACTATACATATGTTCCTCTTGTTATATTTACGATATATCTCTATATATTTCTTTTTTATATCTCTGCTCTCATTTCGTTCCGAAAATAATTCAGATGAGTGGTATCAGAGCATGCTGCTCTTGATCGTTTTTCAGTGCATGTCCCCGAAGAGGTTTGAGTATAGCAAGTTGGGTTTCAAGATTATCTCTCTTGAAGAAAATTGTTCTCGCATGCCCAAGAAACCCTCCATGGCAGAAGAAAATAAAAACAACAGAGAAAACGATTCTATTAATCTGTTGCTTGAACAATCTCTCACATGATAGAGGGACGTAATGATGGAGAATTTTTCTCACATCCTTTAACACCTGTCGATAACAAAAGGCACGTCTTCATCAAGCATCCACTTTGGAGGAACCTCACCTTTCAAGGTACAAGTTAATTTTTATATTCCTATATTTGAAGGACACATAGATGTGGATTCCCTAGAAAAATGGTTAAATATGATAGAGGGTTATTTCTCCGTTCATAATTTATCTGACATGGAAAATATCAGCTTCGCACTCCTTAAGGCTCTCCCCCATGTCAAACATTGGTGGGAAACTTACTGGGAGAAAATTTTCACAGAGGAGTCTGGAACATATGGGGTCGATCCCACTTGGGATTTTTTTGTGGATGTGGTAAAGGAACGGTATTACCATGTTGGAAACTATGAGGACCAATACATGAGATGGACCACACTGCGGCAAGAGAGGGGCTAAGCAGTGTCAGAGTTCACCAATATCTTTCATACCTTGCACACCAAGTTGGGTATCAAAGACTCCGAGCGAAATTTGGTTTTGAAATACCGTGGGGCTCTACACAGATACATCCAAACTGAAATGGGTTTTCTGGACATCTCATCACTCAATACTTCTTATCAATATGTTGTTAAAATTGAACAGGAATTTAAGCACCAGAACAAGAGATATTTCAGGTCTAAAAATCTGCAACAACAAAAGTATGATAAAGACAACCCTAACAAATAGCCTATTGAAAACCAGTCCAAGCCATAGGAAAAGAAGGGTCACGGAAAGATGAACAAGGACATTGAAAAATGGTCCGATTTCCACAAAATCCCTTGACACAACACCGATGAATGTATCTCAAAACAGTCATTGGTGGCCAAGATCAAAGACAAGGAGTTGAACCCCGATTTAGAAAATACTGATAGAAGATAGATCATCGACGCATATCCCACTACTATTTTCGCAACCGCGACAATTCAACCAGAAGAACCAACATATACTGAAGAGGGGGAGCACCGTTTTTATTCATAGATGTGAGTGAAGAGGACCCTGCTGCATTTTATTGTTGATAACAAAATCTAGAAGAACCTCATCTTAGCAGAGGTCATCAAATAGTTGGGATTGTCGACAACACCACACCCACAACCATACAACATCGGGTGGCTTCGCCAGGGACGAGATATTTGTGTCAGCCAACAATGTCGACTGTCATACGACATATATCCCTTCAAGGATGAGGTATTATGTGATGTTTCTCCATTCGATGTATGTGATGTTCTCTTGGGTCAGCCATATATGTGGAAGTGCCATGCTATTTATGATTCTCGACCCTATAGTGTCATTGTTACTCTGAGGGGTCATCTCTATAGAATACTAGAGGTAATTCCGACTATTGTCCCACCTAAACAATGCCGCAAGGTAGTATTTCATACTACAAAATTCATCTTCTTCACAATCTGTTCAAAAGGTGAACAAAAGGATACTGCAACCACTACAGTCTCGACCCAAGCACCTTCTATCCAACAGAAGCGGGTCGACAAGATTGCAGCAAAGAGAAAACATTCCTTCTGCATGAAGACATCTCATGTAGCCCAACTGTTTGAACAGAATCAACCCCACCAACAACAGGTTTATGACAACCTTCCACAAACCAAGCAGCGTGATGTTTCCAACAAGGCAAGCAACTCACCAAGATTCAGATTCAACAAACGCTTCCCCCTCTCGCCCGGGAACTCAACGCAATGGAGACCATTCCTGCCTAAGGAGGGAGGATTGATCCAGATGTATATCGGTGGCCACTCACCTAGTCCACTGGCTCAAAAAACAGTTTTCCACCTTGGTTGTTTTTCGACAGTTTTTCGGGTTCCAAACTTACGGGGCTATTTTGAGGCCCTAAAAAATGTTTTTTTGGGGATTTGGGACCTAGAATACTCACAGATGCAATGGATTGGGCTAGTTGAAAAATTTTCTTCTCGGTTAGACCTTTCCAACGGTGTATCAAGTGCCCCAAACAGAGATCGTATGCAAAAGTTATGCCCCTAGGAAGTTGACGTATCAACTACCCCCATCGAGGCCCGCAAACCTTTTGGATTTTCATCTTTCGGGGTTAGGGTTTTGGATTTTACTTATGTTAAAAATGCCTTTGGAGCCTCATTGTAACAATCATCTTCTTGTGAATGTGAGTATCCATCACATCTCTTCTCAGAGATAAGCTTCCACCATTCTAACGAGTCTTTCACTCTGTATTTCTACAGTTTTGTACATTTTGCTCATTAATAGAAATTGTGTATTACTGTATATTTGTGCCTCTTGTTATATTTCCGATATATCTCTGTATATTTCTATGTTATATCTCCGCTCTCATTTCGTGCCAAAAATAATCCAGATCATGACATGTTACCAATAGTTGTTACAATTATTTATTGACATTTTGAATATCATGGACCTTTACATTGTCCCATTTTGAATAATGAAGAGACTCATATTCATGTATAATAAAATGAGTTTCTTATTATATTGCATTGTCCTTTGTTGTAAAATGTTATGTTGTTGATTAAATATATGGATGATTTACATTGTTATAATGAACATAGGTGCAATTAATCGATGTATTTGTTTAAATGATACAACATGTTCATGCAATGATTATATCCAAATGTAATAATTAAAATATAAATATAAATATTACTATTAAAAATATTTGATTTTTCGATGATTATTGACATTTTGTATAAAAAAAATAAAAAATAAAAATTGCATGCCTGGAACATGGAAAATTTTTACACTAGAACATTTTGTTGCATTGTATTCATTTGAAATCAAAGGTGTGGTTCATACCAAATTACACACCAGTGTGTTGAAATGAATACCATGCATCGATGTGAGAAAAATGTAATAAGAGCTCTAGTGATCCAATGATCCAAAATGGATCTGAACTCTTGAATGGTTGTAAGGATTAGTACATACAAGACAATTTGAAAATTTATGAAGGTTAGACAAACTATGGAAAACAATGCAAATGTAAATAAATAAATAAGACAAAAGAAAAAAAAATAGAGAATTAAATGAAAAGAAAAAAATAATATTGGAGAGAATATATTAAGGAATGGGAAACAAAAGATAAGCCAGTTGGCCTTCCCATTATCCCAACTCTCCCTATTTCTTCTTATAGTTTCACTCTCAAAGGGTATTTTTTTCCAAGAGAGGAAAAACATAGAGAGATATGAAAATATTGTAACGAGAGATTGTCGGAATTAAACATTGAGCTCCCATTAGAAGTTTGTTTTCCCATTTGGGTTTCTAGGGTAAAAATATCTCTATGAAAATTGTGCTTGATTTCATTGTTGTGAAAATTCTATGTGTAAGATCATTTTTTCTCTTACCTATGTTTAATGGGCTACTCTTAGTTCTGTTAATGGCTTACCATGATGAGTTTCATATTTCATTTGATAGATCAAAATAAAAAACTGGAATGTCCACCATCGAATTCCCTTCAAAGACTAAGATAGATGGCTAGTATTATTGAGTAATTGCAATAATTTACTTGGTTTCTAAATCTATTTGTTCTTATTTTTTTAAGCCCATGATTGTTGAATACAATTGGCTAGAAAATTGAGTTTATTTCTCCATTGTATGTTATCCTCGGTGACCTGTTGAACCCACATGCAAGCCTATTGCACTTGGTGGGCCAATTGTTGATTCCCTAACTCGAATTCTTTTATTGTCTAGCAATCAATTAAAAATATACTCTGTATAATTGTCTAGTGAGATTCTCTTTCACTTCACAAAATTTTGAATTTCATTGGTCATTCATTCAACTGATTTTGGTCGATTAGAATTGGAAAAGAAAAGTAAGAGTCAATATCACTACTCGAGTATGGTTGAAAGAAAAGGAACATCGTTTGTTATGAACATATCACCATTTTATGTTAATGAATTCAATACTTATTGATTACTAGTTGGTATAGTCGATCCTTCCTTCAAACAAAAGGTCAACTCTGTCATTGAAATCCTAAGTGCATGCTATAGTGCATGCTACAATGAGACCCGTTGTAGGAGAGCCCTATAAAAAAAATTGATGGAGTTTAATTATATTGTTGTTAAAATTGGGTACAAATAATAATGTTCTATGGAGAAAATTACTAAAGAAATCTTTAGAGAGTCTCCCATGGTTCACTCTGGTTGCTTCTTTAACTCATTGTTGTGTAGTATCAACATATGCTCAGAAGATGAAATGATACTAAGAGTGAAGCAATCCAGTTTGAGTCTTCAACCTTGAGAATCTTGTCTTTGATTTCAAATATTCTTGCATTGGTTACAAACTTAGCGATTTCAATACCTGATAAATAAAAAATGATATATGTGTAGATGTTACAAGTGAACCATAATAAAGTATTCTTTCACTCCATGGATGTTATCTCCAAGTTTTTTTTAATTAGCAGAACATTATTTGAGGCATTTCTAACATTCAAAGGTTCTTGTAGAGAGAAGCATTGTTGAGTTTGACACAAATCTCAGTGGTTGTAGCAAGTAGAAAGCAGGTTGAAGACCCCGAAGGCCAAGCATAGTAATCATCATTCATCCTTTATTCTAATGTTGGTAGAGACCATGGTGAATTGAGAACTAGGGTATTGCCAAGAATGCTCCCTTGCAACTAGTAGAGGGAGTGCAATGACATTGGTGGCTAGAATTGGTCCTACCTATCCACAAATAGAGTAATGAACCAAATTTGAAAGAATAATTTGGGTGCTTTCAATCAATTGCATTACTAACTAAGCAATAATAGATTTATTGATTGACATTGTTAGTTAGTGGTTGTTGTAAGATAAACTTAGCAAATATAGGCCTTGTATCCATTCATGGGATGGAGGTCTCTAACTAAGACAACCATACATTCAAGCCATGGAGCCAACCAACATACCATCCTCACATGCATGTTGAAGGATAGTGAATAGAGAGGTTTGTTGGTTGTTTGCATACATGTTACACCTAAGAATGGGACTTACAACCATCAAAAGAACATAGGTCTTGTAGCCTTTCTAAAGAAAGAGCTCTTTGTACAAGATTGAGAGAGAAAATAGAAGCAAACTTGCAGAGATGATCCTTGTTGGTGAAGTGAGTGCGCTATAGGTCTCTTGTTTACGAATCATCCTAACAACAACATAAGCACCACTTCCTTCAACGATACCATCACTTCTATTGTTCATTTATCATTATTGTTACAAGAACCTACATTTCACAAGATAATAAATGCATCAATGCTTTTACATATGTAATATGCACCAGTGCTTTCATTATATAAACTATGCATTGGGGCTTCATAATATATATAATACACACCAGTTCATAATATTTATTTTAAATCGCCAATGCATATCAAGATGTGGCACACTAGTGCATTTTATTGATACAAGTGTCCCTATTCTTTCAATATCTAAAATATACATCGGTACTTCGAAAATATGTCGTATGCACCTGTTCTTAGTATCAGTAATTTTGAGGCATCGATGCATATCATTTAATAATGCACCAATGAAAATCATACATAATTGAAAAACTAGTGTGCCATATGGATATAAGTGCATAGATAAAATGAAAATAAAAACAAAAACTTTTCTAGAACCTCTAGCCACCTAGAATTTTTAGTTATAGTGGAAATCCGTTAAAACCTCCACTAAAACCTTTGCAAAAATCTCTACTAGAGGGTGTTTTCCTTGTAGTGATACAACCAACATATGTTGGGATAGATGTTACATGGGATGGACATTAGAATCTCTTCAATATTGGGCTTTAGAATGTAGCTTGATTATCTTGATGAATAAAAAACAAACTTGATGATCTAGATTGGATCATCATATAATTTGTTATCTATCTTGGTATTTTTTTGGTAGAAAAAAATGGAGGAATAGGCTTCTATTGCCATTTTAGTGGCAGGTACCAGTGTGGAAAATTGAGATATGAAACCTTTCATAGCCATTTTGAGGCATTAAATGGAAATTTTTATTTTTTGGGGGGGTTATAGTGTTTAGAACTTGTGCACATACCCTTGACATTGATATCCACACCGAGAGATTTCCAACAATGCGAAAATCACCTGAATTGAAGCTTTCATGTGAAAGCTATGCCTCTTGCAAGTTAACCTACTTTTTTTACCACCATAGTATGAATGGATGCTATGTCAACCCCCATTACTCACACATATGGGGCTAGCCACATGTGGACTTTTAAGAAGATTCTAGAAGGTCCATACCTTATCACTAATTGAGGGTTGAGGAAGTCAAAACCCCAACCCTAGACGACTATTAGGCTATGTTAAATATCGGGCCGCTAGGAGGAGAAGAGATTCCATTATTTTGTATGCTGTGTTCCATAGTTGAATAGAGCATCTAGGAGTGGTATTTTGAGATCATAACAGAGGAGGAAAATATTATGTAGTAACCATATAGACCATGGTGTCAAAGGAAATTCCATAGTGAGTGCCCCTTTCTTTGTACTTTCTATTCATAACTGAAGAAAATAGAGCATAACATAGACCTCACCTTGTACTTGAGTTTTCTCCCGTATTGGGTTTCCGAGGATATATCTTGTGTTCCTTTGTGTGTGCATGGTATGTTCTTTAACTCATTTCTTTAAGTTTCGTAATCTAGTTATTTCATAAATTCAATCAAAACTAATAATAAATTAATTTGACATCTAAGGAAAATTATTTACATAGTCTAAGATTTCATAATATTATAAGATCTATTGTGACAAATTGTTTCAGTAGAATATCCATGACAATTTATAGATCACTTGAACATGTAGAAGACTAATTATACTATTATACTATTAAAATATTCATAATTAAAACAATAATATATTAAAACTCTTTTATTAATCGTAAAAATAGGAAAAATACATGATAATACAACCAACAAAGATTAAGAGATTCAAAAAATCATATATGTAAAAGTTTTGAGAAGAACTATAAAACAAAAACCTGTGATTAAGAGTCTAAGGAAGAGAACAATATCATCTGTGTATATCAAGACTTGTTTATAGAAATTATTGGCCTTCCATAATGGTTTTAGTCCATTTTTGACATTTCTATTTGTAGGCATATGCACATAATGTTGAAAATCACACACATAGCTTTGGAACCTGATGTGTAAGTTCACGAACTATATATATATATTCCAAAAGATAATATAAAAATGATATTTTTGCTCGTCTCCTTAATTTACGGGTCTTCAGTTATCTACATGACTAGATACGGAAAAAAGAAGATATCGATTTGAGTAGGTGTGACGTGATAATTGTATACAAAATTGGAAAATACATTCAAATGGGCCAACTTAGTCAACATTGGAAAACGCATTCACATGTAGTCAACAGTCTATTTTATGATTCCTCTTGACCCAAAGACACTCACTTTTTGTTCTAAAAAGTGATGTTATATATATATATATATATATATATATATATATATATATATATATATATATATATAATTGAGATTGTTATAGATTTAATAATATTATTGATATTTTTTAAGATTTATTTTTTATCATGAAACTTTTTGAATAATGTTTTTACATTATCGAGTAAAATAAGAATGTTTTTTTAGAAATAAGTAGAAAATAATATTATTAAAAAAACATTTTTTTAAATGAAAAATTAATTTATTATTACAAAGTATGTTTAAGAAGAGAGATTGAAATATGATTATTAGTTATTACTTTTATTGTAGCATTATCCTTCCAATTGTGCCACCTAATCCTGAATTAATGGTTAGCTTATAAACCAGGAAACATTACCATATGCAGACCTCTCAAATCTATGGGACATAGAAAAACATATGTACTCATACAAGAACTCTCAATGCTCATAAAACCAAAGTACTGATCCTCACTAATATCAATCAACAATAATTAAAATGTGGTAACCACAATATTTCTACAGCCATGCAAATACATTCGCATGTCATAGCGTATCGGGCTATTCAGTTGCCCATCTATAGAGAACCATAATTCTATTGTACAATCTCTCCCAAACCTGCACTCACTTGTAGATGATCACAAATTCTTGCACGGTCTTCTACAGACTCGTGCCCACCTGCACAACAATCTCACAATAGGGCTATTCCCCATGGGATTTAATTACTCAAGCAATGGAATTGAAAGTGCATCCATTCATGTCAATAAGACAATAGCATAACATCATACAACATTTCAAGTTTTCCTTCTGCAATAAAATTTGTCTTATATGTCCATTTACAACCAACTAAATTATGTCCAGGAGGAAGGGGAACAAGACTCCAAGTAGTGTTCTTCATTAATGAGTCATACTCTGTAGTCATTGCTTTTTCCCATTCAGGTTTTTCCTTAGCTTGAGCATATGTGGAAGGAACATATGTAGCCAAAATGTAGTCATCGAAACCAAGTCAGATCTAGGTCGACGAGCATAAGTAGGGATACCAATCTCAGAACCTGTAGATTCAAGAGTTTTTTGGGCCCAAACATGAAGAGAGGTAGTGGTTGGAACCACTCTATTATCTTTGGAACATTCAAGAGGATCACTTGAAGAGGTAGGTGAACTAGGATCAAGATTAGGCACATAGTTGGAGTAAGGGGTAACTGAGACAGGACTAACAGGAGATGAAGGAAAATTCAAGGTAAAATGAGGTTTAGGAGACTTAGGGGAAGGAGAGAATTCATTAAATTGAACATCACGTTGAATGATAACACCTTGGGTAGATGGATCAAATAACCCACAAGCTTTAGAACCTTCATTATAACCAATGAAAATACATTTGTAAGAATTGAGCTCTAACTTTTTATATTTTTCATCGGGAATATGGGCCCAACATTCACTACCAAATATCTTAAAGTTACTTATATCGGGTTTTTTTTTCCATTCCCTTTTTCTTTGGGAGTAAACTACAAAACTTCCTTAGTAGGAACTCGATTTAAAATATAGTTAGCACAACAAATGGCTACAGCCCAAAGCCTTTTATGTAATATTTTAGAATTGTAATGACCCCTCTGTTACGACAACAAATAGCGATGTACAAAGGTAAATACGTTTTTTTTCTTGTCATTAGGAAATCAATCTTCACAACATAAATTAATAGCATTAGATGTGACACATCATCGTAGTCAATAATGACACAAATTAACGCATTAACATTATTTGTGTCGTTATTGACTACGATGATGTGTCGCATGTAATGCTATTAATTTATTTTGTGACAATTGATTTCCTAATGCGAAGAAAAAAAAAGTATTTACCTTTGTACATCGTTATTCGTTGTCATAATGGAGGGGTCATTACATGTGGTATCAGAGCGGGTTCAACCCTGTGACTTGGATCATTACGCCTTCCACTATATTAAGCACTCGATTAATAACTTATCACTAATTAAAATTGAAATTTGTCCATACGGTAATCATGGTTAGAGGACGCCAAAGAGGTAGACGACGTGGTGCGAGGGGAGGAGGTGTAATGCCTCCAGTAGCATCCACGCCAGAGTGGTCTAACCCCCAAGGAGAAGAACACGTCATTGGACATGAGAAGATTGTTGTAGGGGATGTGGTTGGTTTGATGAGGTTCTTTCAGAGGATGTTAAAGGCCTTGATTATCCGACTAGATAGAGATGAGGCTAGGGCACATGTACCCAATGAGGGTTCACAATGTGCTCCAACTAGTACTGGTAGCATTCACAGATAACTAGAGAAGGTGAAGTTTCTCGAGTTCATGGGTGCCACAGACGACTCAGCCGTTGAGGCATGGTTGGAGAACATGGAGATGTGCTTTGCACTTCACGACTACACCTCCAACATGAAGGTCTGCATGTCGGTATTTTAGCTGAAAGGAAGCACTCTTCTATGGTGGAAGATGCTCCTACCTCAACTAAACATGGTCATCGAAGACATGTCATGGGAAATGTTCTAGGAACAATTCTAGGAGAGGTATGTGTCAAAGGAATTCATTGAGCACCAAATCAATGAGTTCAATGCCTTACGATAGGGTGGTCATACGGAATCAGAGTATGAGGATAGATTTATGGATCTACTTCGGTATGCCCCATATTTGAACACAGAGAAGTTGAAGGTCAACAAGTTTATGTTTAACCTTAACTTCAACATTCATGTGAAAGTGAGGATCCTAATTCCTCAGATGTTGCACGATGCAGTCGAGAAGGCTCTCATAGCTAAGGAAGAGATTAATAACATGGGTCAGGGTAGGAATCCTGGAAGATCGACTGGGCATACGACACATGGAGCGCAACAATAGTTTAGGCATGTTCAACAGAACATACCAGGATCTTAGGATGGTAGGTCAACAACTTCTACTTTGGGGACCAGGAGTACTGGACCAAAGACTGGATGTTGGACATGTGGAGAGACACATTACCAGTGAGACTATCTAGTTGAGAAGGCCAGAGCGGCCAGGTCAACATGACACACTACAATTGGATATTTGGGCAAGACCCACAGGATTCATGCCATGGTGAATAATTGCTAGGCTAAGCATCAATACACTGTTCTCAAGACACCATGCATGATCAATGATCAACTTTTAGTATTTTGATAGATCCCGGTGCTACAAAGATTTTTATTTCTAGTGCATCGCTAAGGAGAATTAAGGTAAAGGTAGTTGAGCAAGACAAGTTTAGGTACATAGAGATGGCTTCGGGTGCCAAACAAAAGGTTGAAGGAAGGGTTATGGGTTGTTGCATTAACTTGGGACATTTTGTAACGAAGTCTGACCTATATGTCATGATCTTAGGATTGTATGACATTGTGATCGGTATGGACTAGTTGGAATTGTAGGATGTGATACTCAAATGTAAGACAAAACAAATGTAAGACGATCAAGAACCAATATCCATTGCCAAGACTAGATGATTTGTTTGATCAAATGAAAGGCATGATAGTGTTTCCAAAGATTGACTTGAGATCAAGTTATCACCAGTTACAAATTAAAGAGGAAGACATTCCTAAGAACTCTTTCAAGATGAAGTGCATACACTAAAAGTTTATCGTTTTACCGATTGGACTGGAAAACGCCCCGAGGGTATTCATGAGTCATGAATGGGGTGTTTCGTGAATACTTGGAAAAGTTTTTTCAAGTATTCATTGATGAAATATTGATATATTCTCAAATGATAGAAGAACATGACAAACATTTGCACTTGGTACTACAGTATTTACGAGAAAACAAATATACGAGAAACTATCAAAATGCTCTTTTTACCAATCGAGGATTCATTACTTAGGGCATGTTATATCCGACGAAGGCATCATCATGGATCCAAAAAATGTATAGGATATTATAGAATAGCCTGCACCGAAAAATGTACAAGAAGTACACAACTTTATGGGTTTAGCTAGATATTACCGACGGTTCGTGGAAGGTTTTTTGAAGATAACAAATCTGATCATGGAATTACAGAAGAAAAACAAGAAGTTTTTATGGACTGAGAAGTGTGCAGAATAATTTCAAAGGCTTAAGGGGATGTTGATGACAACGCCAATACTAAAGGTCCCCTACATGAACAAGGAATTCATGGTATGCATAGACGCTTCCAAGGAAGGCTTAGGCGGAGTCTTGATGCAAGACGGTCGAGTGATCGCTTACATCTCAAGGAAATTAAGAAAGCATGATGAAAATTATGCAACACATGATTTGGAGTGATTGGTCATTGTGTATTCCTTGAGAGTGTGGAGACACTATATGATTGGATGGAAATTAGAACTAAAAATAGATCACTGTGAATTGCAACACATTTTTACGCAGAGTGACTTGAACACGTGATTCAGACCATCCATTCTTGAATCACGTGATTCAGACCATCCATTCTTAAAGTTGCTCAGATGGAAGAAGGATACCTGCGAAAAGGAAGAGGCTCAGGACCCCCCTAAAGAGGGTTTTTGCTGAGCTTACCCAAGCAGAGTAGTATTCCAACTGAGTTAAGCTAATCAACTCCTTGACCGTGTGGTA
>ML806746.1:219589-241515 GCA_009831015.1 Picea engelmannii
AGATCCTTCTAGAAGCGGAAGCTTCTATTAGGTCTTCTTACATCCGCCTAATTCTCTTTTATTGAAAGGTCTTATTAATATTGACCTTTATTACATCCGAATACATTAATCTACCCATGTGTGGGTTAGGAACTTAACACAGTGGGACAATTATAGTCCACACTCGGCTACCTGGGAGGACGCATATGATATGCGCCAACAATTTCCTTACTTATTTGATATATTAGACATATAGATCTTGTTAGATACTTTTATTACTTC
This sequence comes from Picea engelmannii, assembly GCA_009831015.1. Taxonomy (NCBI): domain Eukaryota; kingdom Viridiplantae; phylum Streptophyta; class Pinopsida; order Pinales; family Pinaceae; genus Picea; species Picea engelmannii. The sequence goes on from ML806746.1 coordinate 219,851, forward strand.
ATTTTATATACTGTACACCTTTGGGATGAAGTTTAAAACAAGAGGGGGTGTGTGTAACATCCCTCTCTTGCGAGCACAAGTTATTTACTTATTCTTTGAGGACACTTGCGTGCAAGTGATCCAGTTATAGTGCATGGTTCTTTGTTCTGCATATGGATTCTTATGATGAAGTTGATGGATTATTATTTTTATGTTATTTTTTATATACATATTGACAGATGTTATTGATGAGTTTCTCTGAGTGTGCAAGACACTTGACGTATTTTGGATGCCAAGGGCATCGATGGACCTCCTTGGGCTCTAGATTGAGTCAGGGAGTGGATTGTATTGGTTTGAGTATTTCATATATGCATATGTGACATATGATCGATTGTAGTTTGATTTTGTATATGGGTCATTGACAACATTTCGTTGATGTATGCATGATGATGATTGCTTGCTAATATGACTCACATAAGGAGTAAAGGGGCCATGCACATAGACCATATATTAAGGGAGAGGTGTGGCAGAGTCCCTATCACATCCTACTTGCAATCCCATTTTGGTTCGAATTGTAGGCTAGCGATTACCTAGCTCGAGAGGTCCACGATGTCATGAGGGAAGACTGAGACAACCGCTCATGAATATATATAAGGGGCACACAATAAGGCAGGGTCCTTATTCCTTAGAAACCCTTAGTCTCTCACAAGGTCACCTGAATGAAGTGTTGACTCCAGGGGTTGGAAAACTACTAAAACCAGTCAAAGGCAAGTGTCACCCTTGGAGCACAGAGTGCATCATGAAGGACACGTCACATAAATAAAACTTGAATCAATGAACCTAGGTGGCCTAGAAAAAATTGAGTGAATAATTAAACCTTGTAAAATCTTAAGCATTTTCAGATTTAATTAATTAATTAAGGATTGAATGATTACTTATAAATCCCCAAATGGAAGGCTAAGCCTATTCAAAATTGTATGCCTAAGTCTAAGTGGGGTGATAATACTAAAACAAAATTATAAATTAAATGAAAATGGAATGAAGTAAATCAAGATAAGAATTAAGAAAAGATGAATTGTATTTAAAGATTTGATTAAGGCACAAGTGTACAAGAAAATGTAAAAAGGGGTTTTTTAAATAAGAAAGAAATAAAGATGAGAGAATGTGTACGGATAGAAATGAATCTAGAGTCTAGTTAACACTTGTCTAATTAGAGAAGAATCCTATTCTTACTCAACTCAGATTTAGTAAGGTGCCAGTCATTAATTGGGAATAAGGGGAATAAAGAGACAACTAGGAGTGATTTAAGGAGCGCTTTTAAGAAAGGTGAGGGAAATTAACTTTAATTAAAATAAATTGAGGAATTTACTTGTGCATTTTGGGGAAAGGGTGACAAGTGTACGGGGGGAATAATTATAAATTAATTAATTAAAAATTGAATTAATTGTGCAAGGGGAATGTGTCATTAATAAAACTCCTATAAAGAAATTGGAAAAAGATGGGAAAGGGACCGCATTGGTTATGGGTAAAGTTATGCTTAGTATATTTTACTGGTTTTTGTGTGTGAGAGTTGGGATACCTAGCTTGGGAGAGAGTCATGGCTCTACCTTGCAAGGCAAGTTGGGAGCTAGAGGATTTCTGGTTGTGTGTGTACATGGACCCCTTGCGGCTCGGGGAGCTAAGGGGGAAGAAGAGTACCCATAGCGTTGGTTGGAAGGTACCGGTGATGTCTCAATGATTAACAAGCGGGAGGGAAACACCAGCATATGTAGACCTCTCAAATTTTATGGGATGTAGAAAAACATATGTACTCATACAAGAACTCTCAATGCTCATAGAACCAAAGTGCTCATCCTCGCTAATATCAATCAACGATAATTAAAATGTGGTAACCACAATATTTCTATAGCCATGCAAATACATTTGCATGCCATAGTGTATTGGGCTCTTTAGTTGCCCATCTACAGAGAACCATAATTCTACTGTATGATCTCTCCCAGACCTGCACGCACTTGTAGATGATCACACATTCTTGCACGGTCTTCTACAGACCCGTGCCCACATGCACAACAATCTCACAATATGGCTATTCCCCATGGGATTTAATTACTCAAGAAATGGAATTGAAAGTGCATCCATTCATGTCAACAACACAATAGCATAACATCATACAACATTTCAAGTTTTCCTTCTACAATAAAATTTGTCTCATATATCCATTTACAACCAACTAAATTATGTCCAGGAGGAAGGGTAACAAGAGTCCAAGTATTGTTCTTTATTAACGAGTCATATTTTGTAGTCATTGATTTTTCCCATTCAGGTTTCTCCTTATCTTGAGCATATGTGGAAGGAACATCTGTAGCCAAAACGTAATTCATAAGAGCAAAGACAAATCTATGTCGACGAGCATCGAAAGGGATAACAATCTCAGAACCTGTGGATTCAAGAGTTTTTCGGGCCCAAACAGGAAGAGGGGTAGTGGTTGGAACCACTCTATTATCTTTAGAACATTCAAAATAATCACTTGAAGAGGTAGGTGAACTAGGATCAATATTAGGCAAAGAGTTGGAAAAAGGGGTAACTGAGACAGGACTAACAAGAGATGAAGGAAAATTCAAGGTAACATGAGGTTAAAGAGACTCAAGGGAAGGAGAGAATTCATTAAATTGAACATCGTGTCGATTGATAACACCTTGGGTAGATGGATCAAATAACCTGCAAGCTTTAGAACCCTCACTGTAACCAATGAAAATGCATTTGTGAGACTTGGGCTCTAACTTTTTCTATTTTTCATCAGGAATATGGGCCCAACATTCACTACCAAATATCTTAAAGTTACTTATATCGGGTTTTTTTTCCATTCTATTTTTCTTCTGGAGTAAACTGCAAAACTTCCATAGTAGGAACTATATTTAAAATATAGTTAGCATAACAAATGGCTTCATCCCAAAACCTTTTATGTAATCTTTTATAATAAAGCATGCATCTATCCATTTCAACCAAAGTTTTATTTTTCCTTTCAACTACCCTGTTTGTTGAGGTGTATAGGGAACAATATTTTGATGTCGAATACCATGCTTAGATAAATATACAATAAATTCCTTTTTATTGAATTCCCCCCATTATCAGTTCTCGATTTCTAAATACTTTTACCAGATTCATTTTCAACCATGGATTTAAATTCTTGAAATTTACCAAAGGTTTCACTTTTATGTTTCAAAAAATAAACCCAATATTTTCTACTATAATTATCAATAAAAGTAAGAAAATAGACAACATGCGACAAAGGAGTTTCACGAATACCACATATACCACTATGAGTTAATTGCAATTGTTCTTGAGCACGCCAAGCTTGACCTTTCTCAAACATTTCCATATGATGTTTACCAAGAACAAAACCTTCACAAACACCTTTGGTGGAAGAAATTGAAGGTAAGCCAAGTACCATTTTAGATAACATTTTCATTTTACTATAATTCAAGTGACCTAATATTTAATGCCATAATTTACTTTGTTCATTAGCATGAGGAACATATTAATAAAATGGTTGATTTTTAGTTTAATGAAAACTAGTAAATTTATATAAACCAGAGTCATGATCAACAAGATCGGAAGAAACTACTTTGATTTTATGCTTGATATCTTTAAGAACATATTTATTTGGCCATGCTTCAAACTTCTAACCTTTTTTATAAGAAAGATAAATAGAAAGTAGATTGATGGGAATGTTTTGAACATGAAAAATATCTTCCAATGCACCATTAGGAACTTTAATATTACCAAAACTTACTATTGAAAGTTGTTTACCATCACCAATAGAAACTATCCATGATATGTGCTTGAGAGTGTCATAAGAAGAAAACAATGAAGCAGTACCAAACATATGGTTAGAAGCATTAGAATCCATAATCCATTCCATAGAAGAAGAAGATTTACCTGGTTGAACAAAATAGGCACAAAGAGCCACATTTTGTTCAGCAGAGGATTTCTTCTTGGCTTTAGCAAGTTCACGTCTCCATTTAAAGAAAAAAAATCCAGGGTGATTGGTTTTTCCACAATACTTACAAAGATTAAACACTTTCTTTTTATTAGCGTCATTACAAGCATCATTATAAGAGTGTTAGGAATATCCTTTAATATGTGATTTAGGATTTGTATTAAAAACTTTGTTATGATTCTTTTTATTATGTGTCATTATATCTTTATTAGAAGTTAATTGACCTAATTAAACAATCAACCTTTCTTTCTCATTAACCAAACATTTACAAAAATCTTCAAAGCTATGTGTCATATATCCTTTAGACATTTCAATTTCTCTATTCCTATTTTGGATGAGCATATCAAAAGAAGAAGACATTTTTTGTTCTACAAGAATGACTAGGGATGTATTAGTTTTCTTGTAATATTTGCCACAGTTATTTCATTTTTCATTTAAGGTTTCCAATTCAGCAAGAAATAATTCTATCCTATCAAAATCTTTAGGATCTAACTCATGGATCTTATTTTCAAGGTAGTAAGAAGATACATCATCAAATTTATCAAATAAATAAAATAAAGTTTTCCATACCTCAATATGTACATTAAGACTATCTGAAACTATTTTACCAATGAGTCATGTTGCTTGATCACATCGTTCTTCCAATATAACCAAGTCTTTAACATCGATAGGTTTCTTATGTTCACCATTAACTAACTGCCATATATTCTACTCCCGAGAATATCAATCATATTTTTCTTCCATGGAAGATAGTTAGGACCCACTAACACAATAATAGAAGCTACTTCTGAAGTCATTATGATGAAAAAAATAAAATGAAACCTTAATGCATGCAAATACAAGGAGTTTATGACTAGAAGAAAAGATGAATAAACTGAAATTTGTTCTTACCTGTGAGGAAACTAGAAGTGACTTACCCTAGAATCTTGTTCCTGATTTTTACTTATCGCTAACCTATCTGTGTGGAATATATTTTTTGACATTTTTAGAAGAATTTATCTCTATCCTTTTATCATGGTGGCAACAAGAGGGATTTCAACCTAGTTTCTTAATGGCTAGATTTTTTAAGTGATATATTCTTTTAATTTTGATCATATTTTGATCTCTATTTATATGTTTTTGTTGACCCTTGTTGTGTAAAAGATTTTTTTTTTTTATGGTATTATCATGATCATTATATAATTTACTCTTGGAAGTTCTTATGTGCAGATTATATCACCATTTTCTTCACTCTCTCCACATGGGTTTTTTTGTGAATAGTTATGGAATAGCTTGGTTTTGCAGATTGTTCCTATCTTGAGTTTCTAAGCATATTGATATTGTCATTCAACATTGATTCTTGATAGTTGCAAGTTTCTTTGTATTCCACTTTATTGAGGATTTGATTGTAGTTGTAATGGCTTCCTGCATTGTTCCCCTCTTTAGATTATCCTTGACAAAACCACAGTTTAAAACTATTTGTCACTTTATCTGAGATGTTTGAAGTTGTAATCAAGGGGAATGTAATGTAAGGTAATGAAATTTCATTTCATATCTCCATATTTCAGTAATAATGTATTGTAGAAGTGTCATCTTCTATTGTAAAGTCATGCTGATTATCTGTGGGGCTCATTTTTCGATGGATAGATCATTGAGGCCTTACATTCACGATGTAATATTTAGTAGAGTTATTTGGTTGTGAATATTTTCTATTAGAAACATTTCGATGTATAGATTTGGGGTTCTTGTATTCATAATACGGTCGATTGCAGTATTCTTGCACCTGTAATCTTGGTTGGGACAACTGTATGCTTGCCAAATGTTCTATTGTACTGGTCATTTGAGGTTTATGTACACTATTGTGGTGTTCTACAAGAGTTCTTTCAACTATCAGTTGAATTATGGTTGTGATGACTATTTGATAGCCACATGTTCTATTGTATTGTCCATTTGAGGTTTCTATACACTGTTGTGGTATTCTACAAGAGTTCATCACACAACTTGGTTTGGTTGCAATTCCACGATTCAATGAGAAGTGATTCTTATCTTCATCAAATCCATGAGGCGAACTATGTTCTTATTCACATCTTATGGGGAATTTTGGAATTTGGCATTAGGGGGGGAGGGGTAGGGTGTTAATGTAATGCCATCTTCCTATGAAAGGTATTGTCTTTCTTATTCTTGCAGGGAATGTTGGAAGGTATTGTAATTCCATAAGTGTAATGATGACTTGTATGGTATTGTTGGAATGTATTAATTTGGAAGGTAATAATGTTTAATATTATGTAAAAGAATTATCCCACATGCATCATGAAATAATATACTCTTGTTACCATTCATTATATAAATAGGTGAAATTACATTTATCCCACATGTATTTTGGGTTGTAATTTTTTCATCCCTCTTGGTATTTAATAGAGGTAAGAGAGACCCATGAGGTACATTGAAATGAAGGATCACATAATGATCATATACATTGGAATGAAGTGAAGATGAATTGTGACATGTGAGGGATCAAGTGTAATACTGGATATTTCTAAAGAATATAGAAGACAATACCTTCTCGTGGATGTTTCCCCATTTTGGGGCTTTACCACTTATCTCTGGTGTACTCTTTTTATCTTGTCTCTTTATTATTATGATAAATGTTGTTGGTGAAATACTAGCAAGGTTATTTGTTTAATATTGTTGTATGTTTATTCACATGTCTCAATATTCTAACACCTTTGAGATAATATGGCCCAACAAGTGGATCTACTTATGATAAAATGAGCACTTTCTGAGATTTTCATATAGTTGGTTCTCTCTTAGCACCTATAGCACCATCCTAAATTTTTTATCATGCTCCTCATCTATATTAGAGTAGATGATAATATCATCCAAGAATACAACCACAAACATATCTAGGTAATCTTTGAACACTCCATTCATCAAGCACATAAAACAAATGGAGCATTTGATAGTCCAAATGGTACGACTACAAATTCATAATGGCCATACCTTGTTCTGAATGTTGTCTTGGTAATATATTATTATTTGATTCTCACCTGATGGTAGCCCGACCTTACACAAAATATGGAAAATATTCTTGCTCCTTTTAGCAAATAAAAAAGATCATCTATCATTGGCAAAAGATACTTGTTCTTTATGGTAACTTTATTCAGTTTCTTGAAATCAATGCATGGATTAAGGTTCCATCCTCCTTATTCACAAAGAGCATTGGGGAAAACCAAGGTGAGACACTTGGGTGTATATACCCCTTCAAAATTTCCTCAAGATGCATCTGTAATTGTTTTAGCTCTTGTGTGCTCATCTTGTAAAGAGTCTTGGACACTGGGGAAACTACAAAAATCAAGTAAATAGAGAAATCAATGTCTCTTTTTGGTGGAAATCCTAGTATTACCCAAAATATATCTTCATACTACTTCAAAATTTTATAATATTCAATATTTAGGACTTTATCCTCAGTTGGATCTACCATATGTGCTGCATATATTTGACAATCCTTTTCTTAAGCTTCTTTTCAACTATAAGGTTGAAATATAATTGATGGATACATATGGTCTCAGAATAAATTGAATTGTTCTTGATCTGTAAGTGAGGGACTTATATTCCACTTGCTTCGCCAACATAGATCCTGTGCGTAATAGATTTCTTGTCTCTATCTCGAATCTATTCTATGGCTTGTATAAAGATTTCTTCCTTTAGAAACACTGTTAGGCCTTTGTCCCTCTACCTTGTACAATGATCTATGTATTTCTCTATTCTTCTTATAATGGTTGTAGGGAATTTTTTCTCAACAACCAACCAATTCTTTGGATGAATGGCCAGGTCCTTCTCTGTGTAACCTACACACAAAACAACCAACAAACGAGCAATTGTATATGATAAGTGAGACTCTGAGTTGTTTCTCTTTTGTTGAGAATCAAAAATTAAAATCAATTTGTTCCAATGCCTCTTTTTTGGAGTCTTATTCTCTGTGTACACCACACTTTTCTTAAAAAATCATTTAACAGTAAGAACCATGAATTCTCAATAATCTAGTGTTCAAGCATGATCATTTCTTGCGACAATGATACTCATTTTTTTCAACATTACATGATTAAAAAGGTTATTGATGCGGATTTTATGAGAATAACGAAATGAATACAGATTATTAATAGATTCTTCACACAAAATAACAGAGATATAGAAAAACTGGTTTTCTATTCAATAATGAAATAAGTTGAAACTGTAAAATGCAGCGGAAACAAGCTTGTTGGAATGGTGGTGACTTATCTTTGAGAAGAGATGTGACGGCTGCGCTCATTCGCAAGAATATGATTACAATGAGGATCTGAAGGAATTTTAAAATAAACAGGAATTCCAAAACCCTAGACATCCAAAAACCTAACCCTAGGAGATGAAGCGCCAAAAGTCATGTGGGCCCTGTTTGGGTAAGTTAGTACATTAACTTCCCAGGGTCGTAACTTTTGCATACGATCTACGTTTTAGGCGTATGATAGCCCTTTGGAAAGGTATTTCCGAGGAGATTTATTTGGGGCCTAAATATTCCTTTGGCTATCATTCATTCAGGATGATCCCTAAAAACCTTCATTTAGTCCCTCAAAATGGCCTCGGAAATGAAAACTGCTAAAAATAGTAAATTGCCAAAATTGCCATAAAACTGTTTTGAGCTAGTTGGAAAAGGTGGGTAGACACTGATATCCATTTGGATCAATCCTCCCTACTTAGGAATCAATGGTATCCATTGCATTGAGTTCCCCCATCAGATGAGGAAATTTCTGCTAAATTTGGCCTCGGGTGAGCCACTTGCCTTGGTGCAGGAGATGCCCTGCTTTGATGACTCGATAAAGATGGAGCCTTTGCTGTCGAGTTCCATTGATCTATGTGTACACAATATGATCATTGGATTCATGTTGGATGTATTTGGGGTTGAGCTCTGTTGGTGTCAGTTTTTCTGCTAAGTTTGAGGTTTTCAATAATGGTAGGAAAAAAGGGCGAAGGAGATCCATGTTGAACACTAGGTGTAGGCCAGGGAAAGGAGGAATTTTGAGCTCAAAAGAATTATCCCCACGGCCTTGGTGATGGTGTATGACCCATAACAAAGTGGGTGAAGCTTCCGATGGGGTCCTGTAAGGCGCTCTTTATACAAGTGCAACCAAACTTTGTCTCCCACCTGAAACTTATGTGGCACCCGATGTTGATCATGACGTTGTTTGTACTTGACATTAGACTTTTGTAGGATATCCTGAACCTGTTGGTGGATGTGTTGGATCCACTCAATGAACCGGGTGGCTTTTTCAACTTCAGTTGGAATAGGAGATGAGTCGATCAAGGTGACCGCAAGGGGAAGTGAAACATCTATGGGACCCAATGGTTGGAATCCCAACCCCACCTGAAAGGGGTTGTGGCTAGTTGAGCTATGCAGGGCTCGATTGTAGCTATGTTGGACATAGGGGAGGCTCTCATCCCATGTGTTAGGGTGCTTTGAAATATACATGTGAAGGATGTGCACAACCATTTGATTTACGACCTTGGTTTGGCCATCTGTCTGGGGGTGGAAGGATGTGGATTTGGTTAGCTTGGTGTTCAATAGTGACTAGAGGCTTGACGAGAATGTGCTGAGAAATCAACTGTCCCTATCTGAGACAATAGTTTGTGGGAGTCCAAAATGTACCCAGACCTATTCAAAGAAGAGCTTGGAAGTGGCCTCTACCGTGAGGCTCTTCTTGCAGGAAACCAGAATCACCATCTTAGAAAAGAGGTCAATAACCACAAAAACACAGTCATTTCCCCGCTTGGTGGATGGGAGGCCCGACATGTAGTCCATTGAGATGGATTACCATGGCCTGTCAGGAGTAGGAAGAGGGGTGTACATGCCCTATTTCTTAGTGGTTGGTTTGGCAATAGCCTAGGCAGTGCAGGACCTAATATACTTGCTGACCTCTTGTCAGAGTTTCAGTCAGTAGAAATGTTTCTGTAGCATTGCCATTGTCTTTTCGACGCCGAAGTGTCCTTCCACCCAACTGTAGTGGGCTTCCTAGATCATCTTCATTTTCTCACTTGATGGAACACAGATATGGCCCAGACGACACAACAACCCATCCCGAAGATAGAAATTATCAACAACTATGTTTGCACCCAACATTTGGTAGGTGGTGGCGAAGTCTGGGTCTATCTCATAGAGTTGGGACCATCCAGAGGTCTCATGGCCACAAGAGTCTAGCACCGAGGTGAGTTCCGTGACTGGTGGTCTGCTGAGGAAATCAATGACATAATTGGTGCTTCCTATTTTATACTTGATGTTGAGGTGGAATTGCTGCAAGTATGTGGACCACTTTTGATGGCGGTCATTCTGCAATTTTTCTTGTGTCTACATAAAATGCAGTGGCTTATGATTAGTGTGGATGATTGTCTCCTTCCCAAGAATGTAATGTCTCCACTGCTGGTAGGCTTGCACCATGGAGTTCATTTCTTTGTCGTAAGTAGGGTACTTATGAACAACATCGGATAATGTCTCACTATGATAGGCCATGGGGTGGTCGTGCTGAGTGAGAACGATGCCCACATCATAGTCTAAAGCATCTGTCTCGATCTAAAAGGGATGTTGTAGGTCTGGTAGTGAAATTACTAGAGATGAGCACAAGAACTGCTTCACATCATCAAATGCTTGTTGTTTGGACTGGCCCCACACAAATTTTTCCTTACCACCACCAATGGTGATTTGGCTGAGGGCCCATGCAATATGGGAGAATCCCAACACAAACCTATGGTAGAAATTGGCAAGTCCCAAGAAGCTCTGAAGCTCAGTGAGTGTGGTTGGGGCTGGCCAGTCACAGATGACTTGGATCTTGGCTAGATCTACATGTACACCATGTTGATCAATGATGTATCCCAAGTAATGGACCCTGTCCATGTCGAAGGAGAATTTTTCCAAGTTGACGTATAGCTTGTGCTACCACAGGGTGTGCAGAACCTGCTAAATAATGTGCAAGCATTCAACCCAAGTCTTACTGTAAATGAGAATATCATCCAGACACACCACTACAAAATTATTGGTGAATGGTCGCAGGATATCGTCCATCATCCTCATGAAAGTGGTCGAAGATTTTGTCAAACCAAAGGGCATGAACAACCACTCAAAAAGACCTTCCTTTGACATGAAGGCAGTCTTCCATACATCTATTTGTTCTATCGGGACCTGGTGGTAGCCAGACTTCAGATCAATCTTATTGAAGTATTTATCCCCCATGAGTTGATCAAGGAGGTTGTCGATTCGGGGAATTGGGTATCGGTTTCTAACTGTGATTTTATCCAGAGCTCGGTAATCAATGCAGAGTCGCCAAGTTCCATCTTTCTTCTGTACTAGCACTATTAGGATCCCACAAGGTGATGAGCTGGGATGGATGTGCCCCTTGTGAAGCAATTCTTGGATTTGTCGCTTGATCTCCTCATTCTCTAACAGAGAGCGATGATAGACTATCCCATTGGGAAACAATGCACTTTGGGTCATATCGACGGGTTTCTTGACCTGACAGTGCAGAGGTACCCCGGTAGGTGAGGAGAATATATCCGAGTATTCTTCCACGACCTTATCTACTTGCTTCTGTTGTGTGGAGAGGTCAGTCGTAGAGACCCTAGATGTGGCTGTGATCTTTCACTTATTCTGAGAGAGAATCATGAAGGATAAAACTTCCTCGTCTGAGAGATGACCTTCCTACATTGCTTAGCAAAGATCAAGGAAATAACACTAGGTGGGATTGCCTCAGGTATCCTGTACAATTTCTTGTTCAAAGTAATAATAAAACTACGAGGCCTAGACTCATATACAACATGACGTTTCCATAAATAAGGTTGGACCAAAAGAACATCACAAACTTTGAGAGGATAAAAATCACACAATACCTCATCTTTGAAGGGCTTGATGACGTATCATAGTCGACACTGTTGGCTGACGCGGAGATCGCTTCCTTGGCGGAGCCATCCAATGGTGTAGGGTTGTGGGCAAGGCCAGTCGCTTGATGACCTCTGCAAAGATGAGGTTCTTCTGGATACCGCTATCAATGATGAAGTGCAGCGGGGTGCCTTTTACCCACATTTGTGAATGGAAGAGGTACTCTCCTTCTTCTGGCTTGTCTGGTTCACCAAGCTAGAGCTTGGTGGTAGCAACGGTGGAATTGGGTTCTATGTCAATGATCCGTCTTCCCCTTTATGGTTCTGGCTCAGATTTAGAATTTTCATCTGATTTAGAGGCTTTCACTTTGGCCACCTGCGACTGCTTTGAGCGACAATCAACAGTGTTATTCCAAGGGCTCTTATGGAAGTCACACCACTTCCCAGTATCTTTCTTTGTCTTTCCAGTGTCCTTCTTTGCTTATGGCTTGGACTGGTTGTCTTGATACTGTCCACCTTTTCTATGTCCTTTGTTCTGTGGGTTGGGGCCGCCATTTTTTGGCTTTTTTTGTGAGGGGTTCTCAGGCCCAAATTGCTGTGTCTTTTGTTTGAGCTTTTGCTCGATTTTAACTACATATTGGTAGGTTTCCCCCAAGGATGAGATGTCTAGAAATTCCATTTCAGTCTAGATGTATCTATGCAGAGCACCGCGATACTTGAGCACCATATGTCACTCTGAATCTTTGATACCCAGCTTGGTGCGCAAGGTATGGAAGATATTTGTGAAATCTGGAACTGCTTGGTCTCTTTCTTTCTGCAGTGTGGTTCATTTGGTATATAAGTCATCATAACTTCCGACAGGGTAGTAATTTTTCTTAATAGCATCCCTGAAGGAATCCCATGTGGCTATGAATGTAGATAATGAGGGTTCCTCTATTTCCTTTTGCTCATAGAGCATTTCCCACCAATCTTTGACACGGGGGACGACTTTTAGGAGCGCAAAAGTAATCTTTTCTCTATTTGAGAAGTTATGTACATAAAAATACCCTTCTAGCAGATTCAACCACTTGTCTACAACATCTGCATCTATATGACCTTCAAATATAGGAATATCGAAGTTTATTTGTACCTTGAAGGGGGTGGCACCTCTGCTCGACGAATATGCATTGCCTGTTGGTAGCCGTCGAAGGATTTGCACGAAACTATCCCTCATCTCATTCCTCTGTTGCGTGAGGGATTCTCAATCAACAGTTTCAGAGGATCTCCTATCCCATCATATTTATTTTCTCCTGCCATGAGAGGCCGCTTGGGCATGCAAGAGATTTTGTCCTCAAGAGAAACAAGCTCAAGACCCAACTCTTTGTACTCTGACCTCGTTGGGGACATGCATTAAGACAACAAGAAGCAGAGCACTCTCATACCACTGATCTAGATTTTATGAGCAGAACGAAATGAATACATATTATTAACAGATTCTTCACACAAAATAATAGAGATACAATAAAACTGGTTTTTAATTCAATAATGAAATAAGTTGAAACCGTAAAATGCAGCGGAAACAAGCTTGCTAGAATGGTGGTGGCTTATCTCTGAGAAGAGATGTGACGGTTGCGCTCATTCGCAAGAAGATCATTACAATGAGGCTCCGAAGGCCTCTTACAATAAACAGGAATTTCAAAAACCCTAGACATCCAAAATCCTAAACCTAGGAGATGAAACGCCAAAAGTCACGTGGGCCCCGTTTGGGTAAGTTAGTACATTAACTTCCCGGGGTCGTAACTTTTGCATACGATCTCCGTTTTAGGCATGTGATAACTCGTTGGAAAGGTATCATCGAGGAGATTAATTTTGGGGCATCAATAATTCCTTTGAATATCATTGATTTGGGACGATCCCTAAAAACCTTCATTTAGGTCCTCAAAATGGCCCCAGAAGTGAAAACTGCTAAAAATAGTAAATAGCCAAAATTGCTAGAAAACTATTTTGAGCCAATTGGAAAAGGTGGGTGCCCACCGATATCTATCTGGATTAGTTATTATGAATATTAGTGTTTGAGCATTAAGATATGATTTCCATTTCAATATCTTCCTTCTTCCCTTTTGATGGAACTATATTTTAAATGCAAAATTGACCTTACCGATTAAATATTAAAGTGGGAATGAATCTACAGAGGAAATGCTGGGATCTTCTTCCAATTATATCATACAAGGATTTTGAAAAGAGATATTTGTTAGATCTAGTGTAGCTACAAAATTGAATAGCTATGTTTATAGGATGTGTCCACCTTCAACACATAAAACATTTGATGCAAAGGTCCAACATATCTTTAAAAATTGGTCCCTTACTCATATTTTTAGGGTGTTTGTGTTCTCAAATGAGTTCCATCTCTTTGCTAATATGATGAAGAGATGATATGGTCATCTCATTCTACTTGGATTTTTCTCCCATCTGCGAACTCATCAATTCTTCATGAAGGATGAAATTGGAATTATCTAAGAGTATAGCTCCATGGGGTCATGGTGGCCCTTGTCTTTATTTTGATTTTAAATCAATCCAAAATTCATGTATGAGGTCGTACATTATTCTCTAGGTAGGGATAACTCGAGCTTGCAACCCAAACATCTTTCTAGAGCCTATAACCCAGAAACCGATGGAAATTGCTTCTATTTCGAATGACTAACAATGTATATAGTGTTATATAGCCACATATGGTATGTACAAACACTATACAACCTTGTAGATGAGAAAGTTTTTTTAACATAACATAATTAATCTATAAAGGATTGAATCGACTAGCAGAAGGATGAAATTAACTACTGTAAATGATAATTTGACCCAACTATGAATAGAGTTTCCCAAGAAATGGAATCGAAGTCCAAGTGAAGGAATTTTCCCCAGGTTAAGTGAGAAAATGTCATAGAGGATTGCAAAATCACTAGGCTAGAGAAATAATTGAGAAGAAAAATGCATATGGCTTTGAGGTGAGAGAAAAATCAATTCAAAGAGATGGAGTTTGACCCAACAAATATGGATTAAAATTGAGCATTGAGAATGGAAAATTAGCTAAGAGTTTGCAAAAAATATTTTCTAATAGCCATAGATATCATATTTTGAAGGGAAATGGATGGTGCATGTTTTGGAGTTGTTGGTGTTTTTTTATTTCTCGTGGAGGATGAAATTAACAAGAAAATCCACCAATCTATAGCTAAGGTTGAATGCATACACTCATAATTAGCTAGGAAACCATTCCATGCAAGTAAGAACAAAATCAAACACATATGAGATTACATAACAACCCATTAAAAATGCAATTAAGAACAAGTTCTAGCTAATGAAAATCACACAAACATCACAAGAAAACTTAGAATTGACACAAATTTTACCYTGGAAAYCCAAATGGGAAAACCAACTTCGAATGGGGCTCAATTTATTCATTTTGGACAATATCTTGTACAAAAATATCACAAATTTCTCTGCCTCTTTCTATCTTGGCCCAAACAAACCCATTGTAAATGAGAGTGAATGAGGAAATATGGAGAGTTGGGGGTAGGGGAAAGGCTAACAAACTTGACCCTTCCTTTCCCATTCCTCAACCTTCTCTCCTATTTTTCTTTTTCTTTTCATTTAATTATCTCATTTTTCTTTCTCACTCTCATCTTTGTCTTATTCATGTTTTACATTTACATTGTTTTACAAAGTTTTCTAACCTTCGTTAATTGTCAAATTTATTTGTAGGTGCTAAGTCTTACTCCCATTCATCAGTTCAAATTCATTTCAGATCAATTCTCAAGTTATATTCCTTATCAAGGCATGGGAAATACTTGTTGTATCAATCTAGGATAACATGGTGCTTGTCCAACCAATCCATACAAATCAAGAAGTCATATGAATCAAGTGGCATGATGTTCAAAACCTCTTTAGTGCTAACTACATTCATGTCCACTATGAAATCCCTAATAGGCTTGTTAATTCTTGTCTTGGTTCCAGTGGTTAGATAAACCAACCAAGACTTTCCATGCTTACATCTCTTAAATTTAAACCTTTAAACCAGATTAGGATATATATAGGTATGGCTAGCTCCAAAATCAATTAAAATAGCTATAGGTTGATTACCAATATTACCTTCCACTTCAATCATGTGGGATTCATAGTTCAATTTATTGTTATCCAAGGCTACATAAATCCTTGGTATGCTTATGACCATGTCTTTCACTATAGCAACTTCTTGTAGGTTATGTACAATCCTTATCATATATCCATTGAGAGGACAATATTTAAACATGTGATCTCCCTCACATCCCCAACATTTTATAGGATAATGTCTTGACCTTTTTCCCCAAGGAATCTATCATCTTAGGCTCACTTTGTGCTAGCTACCCTTGTTGATTTTCTTGAGGGTTGTTCCTGAAGAAAGGTAGTTTATACCCTTTCTTCCATTGATCCATATTTATTTTCTTCTTATCATCCCAATCCTTTTGAAAAGAAGGTCTTACTTTATTTTTCTCATAAAAATTCTTATCTTTCCTTATGGCTTCCTCCAAAGTCTTGGGCTCATCAAACTCAATTTTATCCCTATTAAATGATGGAAACCCACTCAAGAAACTTTGAATTTTCACCTTCTCATCCTTGATGAAACCCACATATCTCAAAATATTCGAGAATTTATTTTCATACTCTTTCATAGTCATGTTTCCAAGCTTGGGTTCAAATAACTCTTGCATCCTCTTGTCATAATAATGCTCTAACAAGTATTCTTGTTGGAAATTCCTTTTGAATTGCTTAGATGACACCCTCTTCTCATCAAAATGCTTGAACTGTTTGAGTTGGTCCCACCACATGGAATCTTTCCCCTGAACATGGTAGATAAAAATTCTTTCTTCAAGGTTGGATGAGTCATTATGTATCTAGAGATATTTCCTCATGCCCAACAAACATAATTCAGCATCTTCGTCTTTCCTATGATCTCCATCAAATGTTCGTGTCTCGAGCTTCCTAAGTTCCCCTTGTAAATTTTCCAACTCAAACCTTCTCCTTTGATGCCTAAAAGGGGACAAAATTGGGTTGCTCTCTTATTCTAAAAATGCATACATGTTCTCCTAGCTGAATGTCTAGATGAATGATTATGTCTACTATTACTTCTTGAGTTCCTAGATCCTTGGTAATCATTCCTCCTAGTATGCGATCTATGTTTTGTTGCATGTCTTGTTCTAGAATCCTTATTGATTTGCCTCTTCAAAATGTTTAGACTATGTAGTAGATGAGTGTTAATTTGATTATGCTTTTATTCTTGAGTTCCTAGATCCTTTGTAATAATTCGTCATAGCATGAGAACTCTGTTTTGTTGCATGTATTGTACTAGAATCCTTATTGATTTGCCTCTACAAATTGTTCAAACTATGTAGCATCTAAGTGTTAATTTGATTATGCTCTTCTTGAGCTCTTATCAACCTTTCATTATCCTCCATGCAACTATATACTTCCATCCTCAATTACACTTTATTTCTATGTTTGCAGATGGAACATAAAGGGGCATAATGTCAAACTCAAGGAAATCAACCAAACATTCCCAATAACCCAAGTACAATATCTTGTGTAAGTGATGAAAAAATGAGGCATGGAAGTATCTCAAGCAATGACATTAGTTCGAGCGATGAATGATGATCATGGAAATTGAATGTTACAAGTCGTATATTTTGGAACATTTGTATGTGAAAATTGAACATGTTGTTTAATGTGGACATATTGTCTTGATTGGGTGATGACATGTTATCAATAACTGTAACAATTATTTATTGACATTTTAAATATTGTAGACCTTTATGTTGTCCCATTTTGTATAACAAAGAGTCTCTTATTCATGTATAATAAAATGAATTCCTTATTCTAGTGCATTGCGTAGTGTCATTACATTTTATGTTGTTGATTAATTATATGGATGATTTACATTGTTACAATGAACAGAGGTGTATATTTGTTTAAATGATGTAACACATTAATGCAATGATTATATCCAAATGCAATACTTAAAATATAAAAAACAATAATATTATAAAAATATTTGATTTTCATATAATTAATTGACATTTTATAAAAAAACAAGAAATTTCATTTGCATACTTGTAATGTGGAAAACATTAGCACTTGAACACATCATTGTATCGTATTCATTTGAACTCAATGGTGAGGTTCATACCTACTTATGTACCAATGTGTTTAAAGGAGTATTATGCATTGGTGTAAGAAAAATGTAATATGAACATTAGTGTTCCTAACAATAACAAAATCACCACTTCTTTCAACAATACCATCATTGTTGTTGTTACTGTTATTGTTATTAGTACAAGAACTTACAATGCACACAATAATATATACACTTGTGCTTTTACATATGTAATATGCACCCATGCTTTCATTATATAAACTATGCAGTGGGAAATCATAATATATATAATACACCCCATTGCATAATATTTATTTTTAAATCCCAATTGCATATCAAGATGTGGCACACTGGTGTGTTTTATTGATAAAAGTGTCCTTTTTCTTTTGATATTTAAAATACATGCTAGGGATTAAAAAATATGTCGTATGCATTGGTGCTTAGAGTAGGTATTTTTGATGCACCAATGCATATCATTTAGTAGCACACCAATGCATATGATACATAACTGTCACAAAAATGCATCATATGGATATAAGTGCATTGATAAAAAATCCTTTGCTAGAATTTCTAGCCACCCAAAAGTTTTAGTTAAAGTGGAAATCCATTAAAACCTTCACTGCCAATTGCAAAGGTTTGTTTGATAATTTTTCCCAATCTTGTAAAATTAAAAACCTATGCTAAAAAATGTTTTCCTTGTAGTGATACAACCAACATACATTGGGACAGACAAATAGAACAAATATTACATGGGATGGACATTAGAATCTCTTCAATAGTAAGATTTAGAATGTATCTTACTTATCTTGATGAATAAAAAACAAACTTGAACCTAGTTATGTTGTTATACTACAAAGACTTTCATAATCAAGACAATGATATATTAGAGCTTTTTTATTAATCGTAAAAATGGAGAAAACACATGATTATAAATCATTATGCCAAAGTTGTGAAGAGAATTGTAAAATAAAGCCTACTCACTAGATGATTAAGGGTCTAAGAAAGAGAACAACATCGTGTGTGTGCTTGTTTATATAAATGATTAACTTTCTATGATGATTTGAGTCATTTTTTTACATTTCTAGTTATAAACACATGCATAGAATGTTGAAAATTACACATACATATAATGTTATAAGCTCACAAACTATATACATATGGTATTGTTGGCACCAAATTTTGTAGAAATCTTAGAATACTTCCCAAACCCTACAAATCCATACTCCTCAAATTCACCTACCATTAATAACCAAAAATCATTAGGAAGGTTTCCCATTACACCCTATGATGGACGTTGTTCACTTCAACCTTAAGTCACAAAGGCAACATTGATACATTCAATTGTGGTTTTGAAATGGTCCATACATAGTTGTTGCAATTATCTTCAATATAATTAAATTATAATAATTTAATACAAAAGTATGATATATATAAACAAACAAACATATTATATAATTATGTTTTTTCTCATCTCCTTAATATGAGGATCTTATAATTATGTTTTTTCTCATCTCCTTAATTTGAGTATCTTAGGGTATCTAGATGAATAGATACGAAAAAACAAAAAATATCGATTTGAGTAGGTGTGACGTGATAGTTGTATACAACATTGGAAAATACATTCACATGGGCTCAACGTAGTCGACATTCTATTCCATCATTCCTTTTAAGGCCGAAAGACACTCTAGTGCATGGACAAAAATAAGAAGACAAATATATTAATTAAATTAAATTAAATTAAAAAAAAAATATTAATTAATTTGATAGGAATTAAATTATCAATTAAAAGCATGAATATATTTTTTTAAATTGGTGAAAGGGATAGGATCAAAACATTTTTAATAGAAAAAATAATTTATTATTATAAAATATGTTTAAGAAGAAATATTAAAATATGATTATTAGTTATAATATTTATGATAAAAAAAAATTAAGTTAAATTCTGTATGCGAGGATGGCATAAAGATGCCCGATCTTGGCTAAACTATTGGGGAATTATGAAAGAAACCATTATGCAGAATAAAGATACTATTAAAAAAAACGTCAAATTAAAATTTAAGGAAAAAATGTGGTGCGATAAAGAGTTAGAGGAAAAAAGAAAATTAAGGCATTATAAATATGTAATCAACCCTAATCTAGAAGATCAAAATTATCTATCGGTTTTGCCAAGTGTAAAGAAAAAAATAAGCATTGCTAAGATAAGAACAAATTCTCATGAGCTCCATAGTGAAACTGGGTGTTGGTCAATTCTTAAAACGCCATGGGATGAAAGAGTGTGTCACCTTTGTGAAACTAAGAAGGTTGAAAATGAAAAGCACTTTCTCTTAGATTGTCTAGCCTATACCCATATTAGATCTCATTTTTAAAATATTGATCACACTACCAACCTTCTTAACCTCTTAACTCAACAAAAGTATTTGATCTTGGAAAGCTTCTCTTAATGCTTTTCGAGCACAGAAACAAAATTCTAAAGAATCACAAGTAATCACTTACCCTCTTAAAGTCCGATAGACCAATTAGATCTTAGTGAACATTAATCATCATCATTGAGATGGTTATAGATTTAACAATATTATTAATTTTTTTTTAATTAATAAAAATCTTTTATAAAATTTATTTTTTATCATGAAATTTTTGAATGAAAAATAATATTATTGATTTATTTTAAATAATAGATTTTTTTTATAAAATTTATTTTGTTATCATGTAATTTTTTGGATGAAATATAATCAAAGTGTCAACAATAACAATAACTTTAAAGAATTTTTTATTAGGTACAATAACTTAAAAAAAAATGATTAGATTTGAACTTATAACGTATAGAAATATATTTTCAATTAATAAGCTTTAAAAATACTATTCATAAATATTAACAATTTTAATATATAAATCATAAATTATTACTCAAAATAATAATAATAATTATATAAATAAATTTATAATAAAAAATAATAATTATACCTATAAATAAATAAATTATATTATCAATAATAATAAATTATATTATTTTAAATAAATTGTGTTATCAATATTCTTTAAACATAATTTATGAAAAAATAAATATAAATATAAAATCATAATATTGATGATGATGATTAGCGTCCACTAAGACCTAATTGGTCTATCAGACCTTAAGATGGTAAGTGATTACTTGTGATTCTTTAGAATTTCGTTTATGTGCTCGGAAAGCATTAAGAGAATATTTCCAAGATCACCATACTTTTGTTGAGTTAAGAGGTTAGGAATGTTGGTAGTGTGATCAATATTTTGAAAATGAGATCTAAAATGGGCATAGGCTGGACAATCTAAGAGAAAGTGATTTTCATCTTCAACCTTCTTAGTGTCACAAATGTGACACACTCTTTCATCCCATGGCGTTTTAGGAATTGACCAATGCCCAGTTTCACTATGGAGCTCGTGAGAATTTGTTCTTATCTTAGCAATGCTTATTTTTTTCTTTACACTTGGAAAAACAGATAGATAATTTTGATCTTCTAGATTAGGGTTGATGTAACAACCCTCCTAGTTACGACAACGACGCTGATATCAGGTGCAATTTTTTTTTGTTTAAAGGTGTGTGCGCGCGTGTAGGGAGTAACCGACTCACTAGACTCTACGTCGCCACCCGACGCCTAACAAGACGCAAGCCAG
>ML806746.1:254830-271041 GCA_009831015.1 Picea engelmannii
AGAGAGAGAGAGAGAAAGAGAGAGATAATATCCCATGTTAATCAAATGTTCCCCTCTATAACCATAGATACTTTGGTTTACAAAGATGGGAATGATGGCTTGTAAAGAAGCCATATTAATATGTTGGTTCTATAAATATGTAGTGGTTAATTGATCGATTCTCTCCCTTATTTTTGTCTCTATATTGATCCTTTATCTAGGTACAATTTTTTTATCTTATTTGTTGATGTTTTTGTATTGATTTGAAAAGAGTTGAAATGGGAGAGTAGATGAGATCTAGTTCTCAGTTTCACTTGCCAAATTGTTGAACAGGTTTCCATAGGATTTGCAAATGGAGACCTTGACATGGTTGTTGGTGTAATGTATGCATAGATATAACATTGTCTACAAGCAGTGGAAATCCATACTTTCATCCAAATACTTCACAACTTGTATGTGGGGTGATGCACCTATAAAGAAGGGACCATTACTTGCTTTGTGCAGTAGAAACCCCATGGATAAGCCTTGTACGTGTATCTCTTTCTGCTTCTACACATGCTCCTGGAAGTCACGCTTCTCTGTTTCTTTCAGAATGGACTCCCCACGTTTATGATAGGAAACGTATGAAGATGTATTTTGCAAGGGTTTCACAACATAATCCTCTTGTTGGTAGATTTCCTTATCATTGTCCCCAACTCTTAGGATGGTGGACACATTTCAGTGAATGTGTGAAATCCTTATACACAAATTTCCATCAGACTTCACAACATGTCAAGGATAATCAATGTTGAGATCCCATCATTTTAAAGTTTATTAAAATTTGTTCCATTATTTTTGGATTAAATATTTCATTAAGATCAATGTGTAGGTCCTTGACATGCCTAATATCATTGTCTCACAAACCTCTCTCTCAACATGTTAAGAATCAAATATCAAAATAGGATAAAAACCTCAGAATAAGTACTCAATGCCTTGAAAAAGAGAGAAATTTAGATAATAAGCCTCTTTAAGGGGGAAACCTCCTTATACATCTTATGAATTCCCAAATACAAGATGATTCCAAATTAAAAGGTCTCCTTGGTATATATAGGAGACTAGGAGGTACAATTACAACTAATGGACTCAAGCCGACATAAATAAAATAACAATACTAATGTAATATTCCCCAATTAAAGGGTAATGTGCCACGAATTAGGGCTTACATGCCCCTCCCCTTAAGACAAGTGTTGTCCTTAACTCTTGAGTAGTTCTAGATTCTTCTGTATAAAAGAATCATCTCCCCATGTGGAATCTTTAGCAGGTAGTTTCTTCCACTTAATGAGATACTCTGAAAGTGATCTATTCATCAACTGGTGAATTCTTGTGTCAGTGATAGCTTTAATCTCTAATATGATTTTTCCTTCCTCGTCAATTTCTGGCAATACAGTTTTAACTCGGATCTTCTCACCTATAACCTTCTTTAAGCATAAAAACATGGAAAACATGGTGTACTCACAAATATATTCAACTCCAATTTGTATGCCATAGTACCAATATTTTGCAACACCTTATAAGGGCCATATTACTTTGGTTATAATTTATTATCCTTCTTAGTTTTCTTTAGGGACATATTTTTTCATGGTTGTAGTCTTAAAAATACCCAGTCCCCTACTTCAAAACTTCTTTCACTATGATGTTGATCTGCTTGTTGTTTCATGTGATTTTGTGCATGGTCAGGTTATCCTTTAAGAGTTGGAGAACTTGTTGTTGATGCTCGATGTGATCTTCCACTGCTTGAACCTTAGATTTTTATTTTAGATAAGAAGTGATGGATGGTGGGTGATATCCATAAATCACCATAAATGGTGTCATTTTTTTTGCAGTATGAAAGGAAGTGTTATACCACCATTCTGCCAAGGGTAACCACTTGAACCATTGCATTTGTTTATTAGAGACAAAGCCACGAAGGTAGCCTTCCAGACATTTGTTCACTATCTCAGTTTTTCCATCAGATTGAGGATGATAAGATGAGTTATGACCCAATTGGGTACCCAAACAAGAAAATAATTATGTCAAAAAAATGTCCAGTGAAGATGGGATCTCTGTCACTTACAATAATCTTTGGGCTTCCATGTAGCTTTTGAACTGTCTCCATGAATGCAGTAGCAACTGTATTGGCTTTGAAAGGATGAGAGAGTGCATAAAACTATGCGTAATTGGTAAGTCTATCAACAATCACCATGATGACAATCTTTCCTTCAAACTTTGGTAACCCTGTGATGAAATCCATGGAAACCTCCTCCCAACGAACTTGTACAAACTACCACGTGTCACAGTCTTCACTTCATAAATTAAAATTTGTACCAGTAAAACTTCGGTCTGTACCCTAAATAATGGAACATGTCTCACACAATTTTGAGGTATGTAGCTTCAGATATAATAGTTTTCCCAAGAATACATGTTTTAGAATGAAATATGGACCAGCCAAAAACCTTAATTTCCTCAGAGAATAAATTTCAAAGTACAATGAATCAAGAGCTTAAATTCGTACAAAATATACTTCACTATTCCTCCTTTGTACTGTAAAAATTTCATAACTTGAAACCAAGCTAAAAAAAATTGGGAGCAAAAATTCCAATAAGACCTGTTTCAAACTAGTTTCAGAACTAGTCACAAACCCTAACTTGATCATAATGTATCTCCAAAAATGTAACGAACCAAGATCTTAAATTTGGACCCAATTTAGCTCTATATGTCTCCTATATACCATAGAAATTCCATACCCTAAAACCTTCCAGAACAAAAGTTGTAGCGAAAATTCCAATAAGACTTGTTTTGAAGAAACTAGTCCCGAGGATTGTCTAGCACTGATACCAAATGTTAAGAACCAAATATCAAAATAGCATAAAAACCTTAAAATAAGTACTCAACACCTTTAAAAAGAGAGAAATTCAGATAATAAGCCTCTTCAAGGGGGAAACTCCTTATACATCACATGAATTCCCAAATACAAGATGATTCCAAATGAAAAGGTCTCCTTGGGGAGGTACAATTACAACTAATGGACCCAAGCTGACATAAATAAAATAAAAATACTAATGTAATATGCCCTAATTAAGGGGTAATGTGCCACAAATTAGGGCTTAACACAACACCTATCTGTGGACATGCAATTTTCCATGCTTTTGTCAATGTTCTAACTGTGCAAAGGCCTTCTCAATAAGATATTTATCAATATCATTTATTAGGTTTGAGTCTGCTCAATAAGTTATATCACACTCTATCTATTTGATTAACACAAGATAAATTTTATTATATCCTTTTGATTTCTTACCTAGATCGAGGACTCGAGCAGAGGTGGAAAACAATTTCTCAAGTGACACGAGGATTCAAAATACATACTATTGATGGTAGTAGTTTAGCAGTTGCTTGTGTTTTGAATTCCATTTTAGAGGAAGAGTCGAACGTGTGCTTGTGATGTATGGGGGAGTCTCCAAGTTGGGATGCGGTACACAAAGGTGTTTTGTGAATGTAGGGTTAAAGTTCAAGTATGCATTGTCCTACACTAAAAATTCAGATATTAACTGAAGGTTTAACTATGTATTCACTTGAATCCCTTTTCCATTCTCATTTGATTCAATTATGATTTACTTTCCTACACAACGTCTAGTAGATTCAAAAGAACAATTCCTAAAATTAAATTTCCACCAAAGTAATACAAAATTCATCTTTAACTTCAAATATCCACACATGATATTAAAGTAAAATATGCTTAACTATAATCCCAATTTCTAAATCTAAATGCATCTAAATAAAAAATAATAATAAAAAAAATAAAAAATAAAAACTCAAAAAATATTTACCATTTACCAAACCAAGAATAAAGGCCTTGATGGAGAATTTTACAATGACAAAATCCTCTATAAACCGTTACACAACCCGTTACAGAAGTCAAAGAATGACTTCAAGGCTTGCATAAATTTTCATGTAAAGCCCCACACGCCATGTGTTTGATGCAAATTTTCAACATAGACACTACCTCAGTCTAGACTCGATAAGGGAAACGAGTCAACGAAAGTACCAAACATCACAAGTTATAGAGCAATGGTTGAAAAAGATGGAGATATGGACAAAATTATATAGGGACAAATGACATACTTGCATTCAAAGTGGACAAACAACGAAACCGAGTCAAAAGAAATTCATTTGACATAATTAATAAAACTTAATAAAGATTAAAAAAAATCATTTATATACAAAGTTCATAAATAAAATAAATAAAACAAAAATATCATAAATAAAATAAAAATATAAAATGTGATTTTACTTTTTAATTTTATATCACATCATCATCTTCAAATTCATTAAAGGAAAGTTATTTAATAACAAGGGTTGTATGGCAATGTAGTCTTTGTCGAGTTAGTTTAGTTGGGAAATATATGTTAAACAATGAAATTTAATATAACTAAATGCATAAGTAATAAATATTTTTTGCCAAAAGATAATAATTAAGAATTGTTTGTTATTCAAAATGTATAATGAAGCGTAAGTTGAATGGAACTATAATATTTATAAATATAACATAAATATAATAAATGTATTATAAATATAATATAAATATAATAATAAATAATATATTATATAATAAATATAATATAAATATAATAATGTATAATAATAAATACATAGTACAACTTTTTATATTTAGATGTGGTGATTGGTGAAATTCATTGATTATGTAATTAATTCTACATATTGAAAGACGTGAAGGGAGCAATAACACTTCAATTCTATCAACCAATTAGAAATGAGAAACACAAATATTTTTATTATATCCAAAAATATATATTTGTTTTCCTATGTTAAACATTACATTACATACATAAATTTATGATAAAAGGCAAATTAACGTCACATCAAAAGCAAACTCATTGCTATAGTCCCATGACAAGGATTAATAATTGATTATAGTCCCCTTTTTAACTTTTAAATCATGTTAAGAGAAATTCTTAATTTTAAAAATAGATAATTATTATTTTTATTTTATAAAATATTAAAATAAAAATTTAAAATTTTAATTAATATCTCTAAAATATATATATATATATATATATATATATATATATATATATATATATATATAATTTTTTANATATTATTACATGTGGCATACTTTATTGAATTCCATGGCATGTAAGGTAATATTATTTTGTGATATCATATATGAATCTTAAAGCAATAATATTTTTGTGATGTCGTATATGAATTTTAAATTTCATTTTTTATTTTGAGAAAACCAAATTGCATAGACGTGTTATATGAATAAGGTGTTGTTAGTGAACAATGTTTTCTTTTAACAAAAAAAAGGGGAATTATATTATAATTTAAAACGGTGTGCGAAGATGTCGAGGAAATACAATCTATTAAAAAATGCAATTAGATTTGCAACATAGTTTAAGAATATAACTATTGTATCAGCTAAGAATATACTCTTGAAGTTGGCAAGACTACCCTTCATCTCAATAACGTTTTTGGTGAGAGCTCAGGGCAGTTTCTGAAGACTCTTGTCTCCATTTCGGGTCCCCTATTTGGACCAGGGTTTTCTCCTATTATTCAACAACATTTCTCTGTGGGGAACTCTCATCAGGAGTCTTTGAAGGTAAATAAGTCTTTCCATAAGAAATTGATTCGGGTCTGGAAGCCTAAGAGGAAGAAAAGGCATTTAGTTATAGGCATGGACGTTGGGTTGGAAGAACCGTGCCAACTCTCTCTTTATGCACTAGTCGGGTGTTTTGCCTATAAGTCATATTGCTCTTTACCTTTCACGGAGTGGATGGTACAAAATTGGGTTCCTCGTTGTGGTTATGCCTTGGAGCTGCTCATACTCCCTTTTGGATGGTTTGCCTTGGTGTTTAAGTCTCCTGAAGATGTCGAGCTCATTTTAAATAGCTTCTGGGATTATGTAGGTAGTATTCTAATGCAGAAGAGGTGGAGGATGGGTTTTAACCCAGCTACGGACTACTTCAGTCTCATACATGTTTGGGTGCTTTTACCAGGATTACCTTTAAATTTGTGGAGTGTTAAAGCACTCACAGTGATAGGAAACCTTCTTGGTCATTTTCTAAAAGTGGATGAAGTGGGTTTACTATCAACTTGTTATCACTCCAAGAAACTCTTTGGGGTTGTAGGCCAAAGATGCTTGGTAACTCAAGAATATGGTAAATTTGGTATACTTGGAACAATGGGATAACTCAATGACTAATGAAATGGACAACTCATCATACATTCGAATAAGACAATGCTTTTAGAAATCAATAATCAGACAAGATAGTTTAAACAAGGGATGAAGAATACTAATCTTGATAACCAAATACAACTATGTGTAGGGTCAATACAAGATAGAAAGAAGTCCTTCAATTCAAGTTTATGAGCTTAATAAAGAGATGACAGTCTTTAGAACCTAAGACAAACTAAAGTAAAGTACAGAAAGATGAGATGCATGAGCAATTCTGATATTGAAGACAAAAGAAGACTGTGATTCTATTATCAAATAAGAGTCTATAACAGTAGCAAAATGTATCCAAGATTGAACCCCCTATGGTGCTCCAAATGTCTTTGGATTTACAACCTTACAAGATGAAATCTAGATCCTTGAAAGATGGATCAGATTTGCTAAAAATAGTCAAATCAAAATAGATACAACAAGTGTAGGATGAGATCCTATACAAATGGATCTAAAATACTAAACATGGAAAGTCAAAACAAAATAGGAAAAGATCTTATCTAAGGAGTCAAACTCTATCTTGATAGCCTTCATATCCTCCAAACTCTTTGACAGATGTAGAAAACCTTCCAAGGCTGATGAATCTTCATAAGAAATTCGAATTTGCCACCTTTGGCAAAAACGACATTTTTTTGCTCATGAACTAGGTCACCATTTTCACTTTTCCACCTTCTTAAACATTAAATACATCAAGATAAAACCTTAAATTTGATGTATTTAATTATTATGCATCTTTAGAAACCAACCTCGAAAGATTTGGTTGAGAAAAAGTCAAATCTGGGAAAAAATACGATCTTGCTTCCATGTAATAGGTTTCACCAGCTAATTTTCCCTGAATACGCCCCTTTAGCTGGTGAAAAGGAAAGCTTTCAACAACCAACTAGTGGATTTCAAAACCAATAAGCTGGTGAAAACCCAGAAAAAAATGTCTTGGGAAAAATCAAATTTCTCAGCCATGGAGAGTCTGTTTTACACATTTGAATAGTCGATTGACAACTAGACATCCTAAGATTTCCAATGGTTCTTTTGAATATTCATTTAGAGCTCGGGAAGGCAGTCAAAATTCCCCTACAAGATTAGTCATCATTTTTAAAACAAATTTCAGAATGAATTATTTGATCGCTAACATTTGGCTCCAACTGGGATGGAGACCTCCCTGCGAGGTCTCCAAGAACCTAGCAGACCTTGTGACTTTAGTATTGGGCATGGAGTCATTCAGCCTTTACAATTTATCATTTGGCTATTCTCCAAAGTTTGTTGTTATCTTTCACAATCTTCTTTATCTGTAGCATGTCTACTTCAAACTCCCTTGGAAATGTTGTTTGCACATCGACATGGCATCTGTTGTGGGAATCTCTTCATTGAGAAGAGAAGTGTTGGACATAGGCAGGATGGTGAGATCTATAACCATGGTTTGGAAATTCGAGAATAACTCCAACCTTGAAATGAGAACATTGCAGGCAGCTTGAGGTCTTTGACTTTTTTTTTCCCAGCAACTTCAGATACAAAGCATTTGTCTTGAGATGCCTTCAGCAAAAAGTTGCAATAACAATAGATCATCTATTAGAATTCCTTTGAAACATACTCTAGACATAATGCACCAAGAAAAGAAAGCAAACCCTGGTGTGTTGAATCAAACACTTCACCCTGCTCGACTTCTTTAAAGAGCATCATTGCACCTCGTGAACGAATATCCATCTCTGTTTCGGTCTCCATTGTAACCACCTCGGCTTCTATTATCACCTCCATATCAATGCAAGTTGTTCGGTCATGTCATTTCCCTAAAAGGACTATGGAAGAAGATTTTTATAAGATAACCGATCCATATTGAATCAGAAGACTGAGTCAGCCACCTAGGTCCTCTGAATTAAAATGTACCAAAACCCAATATATATTGCCACAAATCTGGATCTTGGTTGCCTAGCCCTGATGAATATAGATATTAGAGATCTTCTTCCTCCTATAATCCCATGGCTCAAAACCTTGTTAATGGATGATTAAGGGTTATAGCTTTAGCTTTGCCAGTTGAGAAGTAATCACATGGATCGACTTCGAATGAGAAAACATGTGATCTTTCCTTGAAGAGAGACACCTAAAACCCTTCCCAAGAGGAACATTGGTCCCATGTCCTGAGTTGGGGAAAACTTACAAGTGTATGACCATCTCCTACTAGAGCTGTCGTTAGAAATATTGAAGCAACTTCACCAATATTTGAGGATATTGTGTACCGAATTAAAGCCTTCATGTTGTTGTAAATGGAATGACCTTCAGCAACAACTGCAACTATTGAACTGAAAATGTCATCTGCTAAGACCATATTAGTTGCCTCCTTTGCGACCTCTTTAGTTTGAGGATCTTCCACGAAGCACTTCAAGCGATCAACAAAATCTGTCCCATTGGAAGGGTCACCCCCAACTTCTACACATGTTGATTGTTTTCATGCACATTTGTTCCACCACTCACAAGGTCCGAAAAGGCATCAATTATACCCATAGCAGGAGCCGCTTTCAATTCTCCATTAGCTGTTGAAAACTTGACATGCTTTAGTTTCTTCTCCTTCACAAATTTTGGACTTAGATAGGTAAATCATGTTGTAATTCGTAGAGGCCTGTTCTCAATCCAACTTGGCATTGCTACCAGTCCATCCATAGATGAAATGTTCTGAAAAAATTCCATACTTCAGAATTGCAATAGACAAGCGACACTCCTCATACTCAAGAGTATCGTAAACAAAGATCAAGTCCTCATTGCCCAAGTTTGTTGCATGAGCATTTTTTGCCTACAAATTGGGCATTTGTATCATCAATTTAGCTTGGCGTATGAAAAGAAATATATGTGTTGACTTGATACAACATTGTTGTTTCAAATGTTTGCTTTTAATCTTCAGGTCGATACATCTCAAATGCAACTGTCAAAAACCCGTAGGTTGTCAAGTGTTTGATAATATAACCACCCAAGATTTGTGTTTTTCACCGCCCAACAAAACCTTCAAACAGAGAATACAAGTGTCCAGGTGTCGATTTGCCAAGCTGCCAGACTCTACAGAAACAAAATGTTAGATAAATCAAACGTCGAGCATACTTGCCAGGTATCGCCAGTAAGAAGAGGAAATAATCGACTGTATCTTATGATTTTGATTATGTCGCCTAAAAGGAAAAAACATTGGGTCAGAATTCATATTTGTGACAGCGCAGGCAGAGATTTTGTGAACAAAGGATTTGTTGCAGTTTGACTCATAGCTTTCAACGATCTAGCAACCAAGGTTAGGAGCCATTGATCAAATGACATGACCCTCCTTGATTTTTGCAGAAAAAACATTTGTAGATTAGACAATAAGATCTTCCATAGTCTCAGTGTCATCATTCCCTTAATGCAGGAATCTGACCCAGATCATTAAACTTGCACTTTTGTGTTGTCACAAATGGAATATTGCTCTATATTTTCCCTGTGACACTTAATAATACACTTGGAAGTATTTCTTAGATATCTACGCATTGCACCATCGACAGTTTGAATTCTTCTGCATGTAATTCACAATATTTCCCACAATCAACGAAGGCTCCAAGAGAAGAAGCTACCCTCCACAATTCAATTCTCCTCACAACCTCTACTTTATCTCTGTCCCTGTTAAGATGTTTTCTTCAACCAAGTCAACTTCCCAACAGGCTCTGCATCTAAGTTTGAGACATCAATAGTAGAAATTGGAATTGCATCCACATTTGACTTGTTTGGTGAAAAATAAACTGGGAACGAAGTTGGCCTAATACTCTTTATGCAGGGACCTGTCCCAATGTAATGAACTATACAAAGATCATTTACAACATAGATTAGATTGACAAATGTTTGATCCCCAATAATCTGTGTGATATCTGAAACAGGAGAAATGTCTAACAGAGTTGCATCTCATGGCATTACATGTTTTCCAAAAGAAGTTGAGGCAGCGATTATATGTGAATATGAGCCATTTTGTTGAACTAATCGGATTAACTATGCCTAGGGTTCAGCCAATGGATGTTCAAATTTCTCTGAATCCGCAATAAACACCTGAGAGATTGATGGATAACTCGAGGCTTCCTGAGTAGTTGCATCATGGAGGGATGGTCCAGATCCAGCCATTAAAAGTGAAATGGGAGTCTCTTTGCCTAATTAAGAAAACTGAAAGTAATTTACCTGCTCAAAGAAAGAGCTTATTCTTCTATCAATCCCCACACTAACCAGTAGAGGCAGATTGATCAAGTAAAACTACATTTCCAAAGAAGCCAAGAAAGTAATTGACCTGCTAGTATCATGCTAGATCTTGACCCGAAAAATAATGGAAACCATATCATGCAGAAAAGAGGTTTGAATAGATGATAAAGACAATCTTCTTCTGACAAAAATGCTTTAACGCATTTGTTGCTCATAGATTCCAAATAGTTCTCAACATGGTCATAAATGTCATAAAGAAATACCTCTTTGAGATGCCGATCCAATTGACTCTATTGCAACTGTTGATTGCTTTCATTGGTCTCTAT
Source organism: Picea engelmannii (assembly GCA_009831015.1). NCBI lineage: Eukaryota > Viridiplantae > Streptophyta > Pinopsida > Pinales > Pinaceae > Picea > Picea engelmannii. The sequence continues at coordinate 265,586 of ML806746.1, forward strand.
GCTGAAAACAGACTGCTCATCCTCTGTCAGAGAGTCATATAAGAAGAACTGTTGATCATAACTTTTCATCTTATCTCCTTCCTGCAAATATCTGTTGTAATCTGCCTTTGTCTGCAAACCAGAAAATTGAGAGTTGCCCTCAGCATCTACTGCGGATTCAACACTTTCACTTGCTGATTTGTCAATTTGCTCATCACCTTTCAAGTCTTCAAAGGGGACAATTCGATTTTCCTGACAGCCTAAGACAATAGATGCATTTGGCACAATGTCAAAATCACTTATACTATGGCTAACATTGTAAAGCTCATCAATGTCTTGGTCATAATGAGAAATATCCCCTATAACAACATACTCTTCATAATTTTCTGAATCTTTAGTTAATAAGTTGAATTCATGACAACATTAAGCAAATAGAAGGTTGGTTGAAAATATCTCTTTACAAAACAAATGAAAGGTAGCATGAAAATCTGCCAAAGAGTTTATACTGGCAATAGGAAGGGACCGTTACCAATCACAAGCAATCCCCTCTAATGAAAAATAGAAGAGCTGGATCTGAACATCCTCATGCACAACTTGCAATCGATGAATGTAATCATGAAATTCCAACAAATATTCAACTGGTACTTCCCAATCTTCACCTCGAAATTTGGGAAGGCTATTTTCCCATTCATCTCTACTAGGCACTGGATTAGGGAAACCAACAATCTTTGAAAAATTGCAGAACACATACCTCTTAGATAAGATCTTGTTCATTTCATACCAGTGGGGTCGCTAACGGATTTCAGAACAATGGAGTCACCACCAAATCCTTCCTTCATGGAGTTGCCAGATGGATGATTACAACCAAATGATGTTCAGACTTTGTGTATCATCAAAGCTGGATATTGTCGTCTCCCAAGGAAGCTAAGCTTCAATCTCCTCTACAACAACGTTGGGAGGGAAAACAACTAGATGGGTCCATATGATAGGTAGATGAGTTGATGATGCATACGATAAGTGGATTAAGTTGGAATATTTTTATTAGAGGTGGATAGATGACAAAGTCTTGCATATGTCCATCCCTTTAAAAGAACCTCTCTCTTAAATAATTGCAAAAAAATAGTTTGAAGGTATAGATTTGTGTTGTCTTACATGATTTATTCCTAGGTTCATATATGATCGTAACTCTCTCTAGAGGGCATAGAATATGTGATCCTAGACTCCATTTTTAAAGTTATTGTAGATGTTAATTATGTATGTGAAACTTATCAATTCACTTTTTCAAAATCTAAAATCCAACCACGACTTCTCCTTACATCCATATTTGATGGTTCACAAATCTTGCTTAAAATATGTAAATCAATGCAACTTGATTCCTGTCACTAATTTTGTATAATACTATGTCCATTTACCATTCTAATTATATGGATATGACTTTTGTTTCATTGAAATTCACTTTTGAGACAATTAATGTGGGCATTCTTCATTTCCAATTTCAAGCGAAATATACATATCTCACATTTCCCTTTATTTTCTCATGTGGTTTCTGAGATCCAACATGTTAAAATTTAGGAGAGAAAACATATTGAAGGTTGGTACAATGAATAACCAAATAATATAAGATATGGTAACAATCACTAACTTTCATTTGTAAGAAAAATAAAAGTATATCTCTTTCTAAAAAACATTGAAAACCATAAATTAGTTTCTTTAATCCTTTTAAAACCAAACACATCTCCCCAATCGTAACCTTTCAGTCCCATGGGATATTATCCAGGGATAATTTTAAGGATAAAAACTTATTTTAAAATGTATAAACCTTGGAAAATATTACTAGTTCTTAATATGCCAACTATAAAATGTTTGGTGATAATTTTGTAAAAACATTCAAATTTCTAAGGATTTTATATAGTTTGTATTAAATTTTGGCGTTTTTTAAGGTAAAAAATTTTGTCCTATAGAATTTGGAAAAATATTTTTTAGAATGCTGAATCTTTTTTGGGAAAAGCATGAAAAAATAGACCATGGGTGAAATTTAGCCCCTAAATTTATCCCTAAGATTATCTCAATGATCTCTATTTCTTACCATGGTAACCAAAGAATTACAACAACTTTCATGTTTTATATTGGATGGTTTTTTGATGCAAAATTGTTGAAATGTTTCTTTTCGGTGGTCGCTTAGGCTTTGTCGATTGGAAATCCCTAACCTCATACTATTACCATTGGATTTTTTTGTTGCAGATCTAGAATGGAATCTCATATAGATTAGGTTTGCAATTTTCTAGAATGAATTGAAAACAACCATCTGTCTTTGCACTTAAAAAAGCCACATGTCCTTCAAGTCTTCATCACAATGATCTGTTTCAAATCCAATGAGATCATATTTTATTACTAATTCCAAGAATATCCAAGATCTGATATGATCTCAGTTTTCAATCCAATGATATTTGACTTAGCTACCCCCTCTGGTAAGATGCTATCAAATTTCTGCCACCTCCAAGAAATCAATGCATATACATGAGCCCGAGTCAATCTCATTCCTAGTTCATTTGTGGGGGAGACAATGCATATAAATTAGGGAATCCATCTTACCCCTTGTTCTTTCACAAGTGAGATATGATACTCTACATGGTAGGATCCACCACATGTCAATTGATGGTTGGGATGTTGAGAAGAGGAAACTAATCCCTGCATGACTCGTTGGGTATACTTCAATCTTTCTTCTTTGTTGTATATATATCTGACCACCTTCACACATAGAAGGTATGATCTAAGCAAACTTGCAACTCCTGTAAAGTTATATAGAGTAGAGTAATACTTAGGAATATTTTTTTTTTATTTCATTTTCATAACAAATTATGATTCAAGATCTCGATAGAAAATAGATTTAGATGATATCTAAAATAAAAATTGTTCACATGTAACATCTTTTGTTTTCTCTATATACTTGGAAATGTTTATTACATCAATCACTTCTCTATATTATATTTTTTTCATTGTCTTCTCTCTCACTAAATTTGATGGTCATAAAAACATATGTATCTCTTTTTTTTCGGTGTTCCCTTTCCCTTACTTTAGGGTTATGCTAGTTTATTTTCAACATGATGGTTGTAAATGGTTGTTGAATTTTTAAATCCAACATCATTAAATGAACAACAAAAAATAATTGGCCAATTACAAATAACCATGATAAAATGACACATCCATAATATATAAAAGTTGAAATAAAACATGCACATATCCCTCTTTGTTTCCATCACCCTTATTATCTTCCTTTCTTGGCATTAGTAACATGATTTCTCTTAAAAAGATGTTTTGATATTAGATATTTTTTTTAATATGAACCACAAATGATATCCAACACATGAAAGTAAAAAAACACTTGGTTTCAGTGTTTTGGGAAAACATAAGGCTCCTTTGTTTCATCTCACATATTTAGAGTTGATACATATTATCCCACTATCATGATATTCCTTTGCATTACTGAAGTCAAAGGTATGCCACTACTTGCACCTAAAAATAACACATTGGAAATATGAGAAGTCCACTTGCATAATCTCTTGTATCTTTCTAATATAACCTAACTTCCCATCTATTTGATACTAATCATAGTACTATCATGACCGAATTGGTCAAACTTTATCTCCACTCAATATTCCAATGTGACACATCCACCATCAACATGCTTAGTGAGAAACTATTTTCCATATGCCCACATAGATGGGAATAAATACACCTATGAAAATGTAAACAAAGGATGATGTCATATGTCTAATAACCTAATCATTCATGAAAACATAATACATGTTATAATTCAAACATGCATTATATAGTGAATAATGTACAGACCAATATTATTACAAAGTTGTTGGACCCAATCCCTATGTTTAGTGCATCCTCTTGACCACATGGGTAATGACTGGACATGCCATATTTCTCATAGATCCGATCATCTACCCAATTGTTGGGTTAGATCATTAGCATATGTTTTTTTGATCATTGGGATAAGACATTCTTCTATCTTTTAACCATTTGAATTATTTCCTATCACTATTCCATTTTCTTCCATTCTCTTTATACAATGAGACCCATGGTTTTGTTGCCTCTATGTTGTAAAGAACAAATTTATTGTTGGCATCAATATATGAATTCACTGCATCATGTACTCATGAAATGAAAACAAATAGTATGATATCAAATATATATTATCAATTTTGGTGTAAACATTTACTTTGTGGAAAATTGACAAAAGATAACTAACTTAATATTTTTCATCCACCTTTCCCCATTCATTTGAAGTAGCTCCCCTTCCCTGCAGTCCTCATCTTGTTGTTTGTGCCAAACAACTACATCTAGTGTGTCATTGAATTGCTTCAAGTACTCACTAGTGTAATATAATTATTCATATACTATGCACCTCTCTACCATATAGACCCCTCAAGTTTTTCCCTTTGTCAAAAAACCCCTTCAAATGTTTTATGTACCTCCCTAAGAAGACCATCCAATGATATGAGACCACTCTGGATAATTCAAACTCCTAAGCTATATTAATTATAAAACGGTCTTATAATTCCATGAAACTCATGGGAAATTCCTTCTAAAAAATACAAACAATCTTAGTTATCTAATCTTAGTTATCTCTTGATGCCACTGTAGAATGAAATCCATGTGAATTTCCTTTGATTTAATCCAACAAAAAAATGCAAATAATGTAGATATGGTGCATCACAAGTCCTATGTAAAGTCATGGCTCACATAACCATGCATGACCAAAGGATAATGGGGCTGCAAAATAAATACACACACAATTAATTAGCCTAAAAATATGAGACATAGCATATTGTAACCTACATTGTAGGAAAAGAAGCATGTAATCAACATACATGCCCTTAGAAGATTCAAATTGTCATGTGATTTGAACCCCGACAAATGTTCTTCTATAGTGAAGTAGCATCATAGATTTAACTTGTATAAATAATATGTCTTCAAACCCAATATAACAACTTCACCAAAGAAAGAACATATTTTTTCAAAATCCATGGGACATCACCTTATTTAAAATACAAAGGGGAACCAACCTCTCCTCAACTTTCTTTTCTTGGCCAATGTTTATTTTTAGTATTTGTAGAAATAATATCTTTCCTAACACCCAATATATCATTTTATACTATTATACGTGCCTTCTTAAAGAATATGATTTTTTTTAATACATGCATGGGATCTAGTAAGTGGGCAACCTTAATATGCTCCCAATATGGAAGCCCAAAAAATATGGATTTCCTTTTCATCGCAGTGGGAATTTTATCAACATAGGTTTTAAAAAATTAAGGATCATTGTGTTGGATCATGTTGTCATTGATGCCAATGGTTTGATTACTTGGGAGATTGTTGGATCATATGTCATTGATGTAAATGGTTTGGTTTGATTGATGTCATTGGTTGATGTCAAGTAATTGATTTATATGATTCCCTTGATG
>ML806746.1:271141-281632 GCA_009831015.1 Picea engelmannii
AATGTTGAATGCTAATTGATGAGTTTTTGTGCAAGAGGGCAGTTTTGGGAAAAAGAGCCCCACACTCATTCACCCCCCCTCTAAGTGTGGTAGGTGTGTCCAACACATTGAACATAGGTTCCCCATTTTATTCGAATAATTCTACAACTTCCTTCTCCTTCTTTGTGTCATACCCCCTAAGCCAATCTACTGGTGAAAATAGTTTATGTTTCTAGGTTCTCTCTAGTTTACAATTGAAAGAAGATGTTACTCTTATATAAGTATCATCTTCTATAAAAATTTCATAGGTGGTTGGAACACCCAGAGTTTATATAATATCCACAACATTTACATCTATGATACTCTTTTGTAACAAGATTTACAATGTTATTATATAGGGAACACATTAGCACCAAAGAATACAGTTGCACAAAATTAAGTATGTCAAAAAACATTATAGATATAAAAAAATTAATCAACATACTTAACTAAACAAACTCTTAGTCCTAGATAATTTTGTTTGGTGCATATGTATATATGCCATATAGTGTAAAAGATCTCTCTACCAGGATGGGTCTTAATACATTGTATACATGCATCTCTTCCCATAATTTATTCAATTCATCAAACAATGGGTGGAGGTAGACATCCATTCTCTTCACTTGTCGTCTAACAAGGACTATAAGAGCTAACATAAGATGTTCATTCTTCATAGACAACCATGAGGGTATTTTATTGATCATTACCACCAACCAAATTAAATAGTTGGTGTTTTGGAGGGAATACGAGCTAACTCCATCCATGGCTATGCTAAATTAAAGGATTCATACTTCATCCTTGAATTTATCATACCATGTATCCTCAATATGAATCATAGCTATTGGATCCATTGGGATCCACATAACTCTTAGATCACTTCTTTGTGAGGCATACCATCCTTGCAACATGGATAATTCTTTGCAACAAAATAGTCTCTAAATCCTTGGGATTATAGGCCTTAATATCTTATGAGGATGACCATTTTCCTTGCCCTTGTTTTATTTTTTATTTTTGGTACTTTCCATGCCCATAATTTTAACATATCTCTTTGTCTACATATTCACCTATATATAGAATGCAATAATTTAGACAAACATGATATGATATGTACTCAATACCCAACTTTTTCAATAATTTCTTTGCCTTTTTGTAGCTATCGGGGAAGACATTATCATTTAGAAGTAGCTTATCTTTGAGTAACCTCCAATTACTAAGTAATATACATGTACATTATCATCATGCATGCATGAAATCCCTTTTATTTTCTGATTGTGTGACAAGTTTTGTTAAAATATGGGGTACATAATAGTTAGTTACCTCAATAGTGCCAGGAAAGATGCATATGAGATACCATGCATTTCTTTCAATTTGTATAGTAGCATTGTTGTCTCTAGTTGGGTAGACCTTAACTCCTGTGGTGGAATTTTTTTTTAGGATTTTAAAGAATGTGCTTGATTTATAAACTACCATGGATATTCGACTAGAATAATTCATTACAATATATCTTATATTATAATAAAATATTTTATTATGCAAGTTTATTTTCCTTAGATATCAGATTTATAATCACTATCTTAATGCTCAAATTAATGAAATAAATGAAACATGAAAATGAAAGATTAAGAAAATGAACACGTCCACATAAATGGACACAAGATGTATCCATGGAAACCCAATATGGGAGAAAACCTGACAAGAAGGTGAGGCTTATGCTTTGCTCTCTTTCTTTAGTAATTAAATGCAAGTACAAAGAAATGGGGCGAACTCACTATGGAGTTTCCTTTGACACCATGGCCTGAATGTCTACTACAAGATCTCTTACCTCCTCTATTATATGCTCAAAATCCACTCCTAGATGTTCTTATCAACTATGGAACAAGTACAATGTTAAAAGAATGGAACCCTTTTGTTGACTCAATTTTTTCATCACCTATATAAAAAATCACAAATTATTATGAAACCTATGATTATAACTACTATATAGCTATTAGCTTCCCCCCCCCGAAAGAGAAAATGCAAAATTTGATCTTCTAAAAAGATTTTCCTGAGCATAGTATTTAAAACATTTGTCCTCTACAGTCCTTGGTTTATGGTTATTTTAGTCATATATATGGTTAATGTTGAAATGTTTCACATGCATGGTGTTCAACAAAATTTCAGTATCATGGTATTTTGAATGGTTTCGAGGAGAATTCTTGTTCAAAATATACAAAGGTAAATGTAAATAAGCACCTCATGGGTCATGCAAGATTTACACATGACAATTGTTTTTATCTACACTATTATAAGGGAATATGGTTGTTAAGGTTCACTTGCCTTATGAGTTCAAAGTTGATATATGATCATCATGTCTATCAAATATTTGGTTGCATGGTTATAAGTGTTTTTGGGTTATATGACTCAAATACCCATAGAAATGACACCTTGTATGGAATGATATGGTTCTTAAATCATACAAATCTCACTGGTTGTATATGGTGTTAAAGTTCTTGGGTTATGATTTGAATGTTATAACACCTCACATTGGATACATTTGATACACGACATATTCATAAGGTATGAGGTATGTGACTTATTGGTATTTGATTGCAACTACATATTATATACAACTACAAAGTTTAAAAAATATCACATGTGATTTATGAGTTATGACATGTTTTATTTTGGAGTTATAAGCAATCAACTCAAGGTATTTTGATGTGATATTATGAAATATTTGCATGCCATGAGGATTTTGGATTGTTGACTTGACATGTTTTGCATCATTTGATGGGTTGGCTACATTGTTGAGATTCCCATGCATTCAAAGCGATGATACATGGTTAATTAATCCATAGTCTCACATGTTGATATTATGATAACTGCGAGAGGTATTAACCTCTACATGTAACCTTTGATGAGACTATAATATTATGGGTAGAAAGAGAAACTCTAAACATATGTGTGAGAACCATAGAAGACATGTCGGCTCAGCATAATATATAATATTAAGGTATTATACTTCAGGAAGAAAAGTCGGCTCCAGAGGAAAAAGATAAACATAAAATATAATTACCAGAAAGTTAGGTCATCCTAGCCAGAAAAGTCACTAGATAGATTAATATAAATAGAGGACATGTTGGCTCATTTTTCACTCTCTCTTACCCAAAAAACCATAAACAATGCATAAGTTCGGAGAAGGAGTGCAACTACAGCTACTGCAATTGGGATTTTTGGTCTTTGGTTATGGTTTGGACTTTTTGCCTTGGTTATGGTTTGGAATGCTAGATTTGGAGAAAAGTATGCTAATTTGGTTGGCTATTGGTTCTAGGGTTTGATTCCATAATTATTCTGTCTGTCAAGGTTAAAGGTGCTCGTGGGTGGCTGGGTGCCTATGGTTGGGTGAAAATATTTCTATATTGTTTATGGAAAAACAAGCACATCTCTTTTATTCTAACAGGTTATGGGCCCACACTATCTTCATACAGTCTAACCACTGGAAGATATATTGGGAAGTTATTTGTTAAATCTCATTGTGGCACTAGTTACAATTGCAACTAGGTTTTCTAATTATGTAGCTACAACAAACACTAACCCTTGTGTTCAGGCACTTCTGGTGAATAATTTGACCTAATTGCTTAAAATCCTAGTGTTCCCTAGCCTAATGTACCTCTTGGTACCCTCAACCAGCAAAAAATTCAAGTTTAAATTTTTGGTCAAAGTCAAAGTCAAATTTTGACTGGTCAAAGTCAAAGGTTGACTAGTTAAAGTCAAAGTCAAAGGTTGAATTATGTTCAAATCGATTTTGTCATCAAAGTTAAAACTTTAGAGTTTATATCTTGTTATAATCATTGAATCTTTTGATTGAGTTTCTAATCTCTTCTTGTCAGGATGGTATCTAGTTTTAGATTGGAAGACAAGTTGGACAATGCTACAAGGTTTCAAAGTAATATAATCTAGAAAAACATGAATGTGTTTGCAAGGAAAGTACTAAAGAACTTGTCCAAGCTTTAATCTTGGATTCAATGCATTCAATAGAATAAGAACAACGTCCATAGCAGTCGAGGCTTCAAGTTCCAAGTTTGATCAAATTGTTGATCTTCAAATTTGATTATATCAAGGGTGATAGTTGCTACATTACAAATTGTGAAAATAGTCTTTAAAAGGTTCTATTATTTCTAGGTGCAATGAATACCTGACTGCATATGAACACCATTTATATAGATGCTTATTTTACTTTTTTGCAAGATAAACTAACATCTCCTCTAGAGAGATAATTTTTTGTTTGCTCTTGTTGTTCTTGTTTTGGGCAAGTACCCCTGTGAAATATGTTTCATGAACAATCTTTGCGAAAGATGTTATAGAAGAAATTAACAAGGATGATACAACTTCCATATGGACAACAATCAGAACATATAGAAACAAACTTAAAGAGACTTAGAGGAGTCAGAATAAGAGGAATTCAGTAATCAAAAGGAAACCAGAATGATCTTGTGACACTTTACAGAAATCAAAGAGAGTTGCAACAGATGGAAGCATGGACTCTCTTAGATGGAGGGAGTTTATCAAATAATTCCAAAATAAGAGCATGCATATTGCTCATTTAGGCATGAAACTAGGATTAGGAGGGAGCTAGTCCCTAATGACATGATCCATCGAAGAAGAATCCATGAAGACTATGAATTATCTATCCATGTTCTTCATTGGAAGTAGCAGCCATTCGAAAAGAAGATTTTATTATCCTTGGTTGTCCAGCTACATTTCTATAATGAAAGGAAGAAGTTGGAATCTTAAAGAAGGAAAGGAATGCAATATATAGAAGACTCTATGAACCCCAAAGTTGAAGAACATGAAGATTCCAAGAAAGAAAGAAAGTCCGGAAAAACCAATTGAACCAGTTATTATGTCGAGAATCATAAGTCTACCAGCATGGTTTTAACCCATTAGAAGAAATCAAGTAGGAGGAATGGAAGGAAGTTGTGATGAAGAATAATGTATGTGAGAAATTGTGAAAAAGACTTATAAATGGAAGTAGTGATAGATACAAGGTGAGACTCAAGTCTAGAAGTTTCTCCCAGAAGGAGGGAGAAGACTATAATGACAACCATGTTCCAGTAACCATACATACCTATACCCGAGTCATTATATCTCTTACAATATCCATGGGTTGGAGTTTACATCAGTTGGATGTAAAAAATGTTCTTCTCAATAGAGTAATTGAATAAGAAGCATATGTAGAGAAACCTTAAGGTTTTGAAGTATACCAGAAATAAACCCATGTATCCAGATGGAAGAAGACCTTGTATGGATTCAAGCAACTTGGTGCAGAGCCTCTCATGTACAACAAAAGCATGGTGAAAAATTCCTATGATAGAGGAAGTGTATTGAAATGGTTCTTCAGAAGTCCAAGATGATGGATTTCAAATCCACGACAAACTCCCATGATGAAATATCTGAAGAAGTTGAGAGACTCTGATCTAATAGACCCGTCCCTGTATCGACAATTGAATGGCTCATTGATGTATTTGGAGAATACTCATCCAGATATTTTCTTTGATGTGAAAATAGTTCGAGGTGCAACCTAGCCATGAATAATTGAATAATTGCAAAGAATGCCTTGAAATGTCTTCATGGGACATGTGAGTTATGATATACAACTGCATGTATTTATCAATTTATATTGGGCAAGGAGTGAAAATGATAGAAGAAGTGCTTCTTGGATATGTTTCAATTCAAGAGATTTTCCATGATGTCATGGGATAGCAGGAAACATAAGTATGTTACACTCAACACTATAGAAGCAGAGTGTATTGTAGCTTGTGATGCTTGTATGGAAGCAGTGTGGCTCTGTAAGCTGGTTTATGGACTGTTTGATCAGGTGATGGATTCGATCGTGATATTTTGTGATAATAAGATATGTGTGAATATTTCAGAGAAACCAGTGTTCCATGATAGGTTGAAGCATAATGATATCAAGAAGAGTCCAGAGGGGAGAAGTGGTTCTCCAATTTATCTCCACAGATGAGCAGATATCAAATATTTTGGTAAAGCCTCTGTCTAAGATGAAAAGTTTGCATACTTAAGGGACAAGCTGGTACTCATGGAGATGAATTCCTTATTGGAAAAGGAAGATATTAATCCTAGCTTGTGAGGGAGAACTGATATGTTGTTGATTTATGGGCAATCATTTTCCAATTCAGAAAATGGTCCAGGGTGGGAAATCACCTTCCATTTTGAAAAGTGGCCCAAGATTTCTAACGGATAGGAATTTTTCAGTTCGGAAAATGGTCGAGATCGGATAGTCATTTTCGTAATGAAAATGGTTTGATAGATTGTTGATGTACCATAGACAACAATTCCCCTTATGGCCAGTGTGGGGGAATGGTCTAGGACAATCATTCTTCTTGGTAGTCACTCTGCATAGTGGTCAAGCAGAATGGTTTGCCTCTCCTAACAATCATTCTTTCAAAGTTCACAGTTGTGAGAAATTTTGAAGAATGGTCCATTATAGGAGGTTGGTGCAGGAAAGTCTTTTCCATAGGAAATGGTTCAGACAGACATTCCCTAGGGCAGACTCATTTTCTCCAAGTTGCACTATGATTAGTGCTAGAGGAATGAACCAGTTAGGTGAATGGTCCAGGTTCAACAATCAGGGACAGACATTCCCTAGGGCAGACCAATTCTCTCTAGGTTGCACTGTGATTAGTGTCGGAGGAATGGCCGAGTTAGGTAAAATATCCAGGTTCATAAATCACATAAAATTATTCTTCTATGCTTGGGAAGAATAGTCCAGATAGCCCATGACTGATGTTTTTACTTTCCAAGGGAAAATGCTCTTCCATATCTCATAGATGTGAGTGGAGGAATGGCCCAGATGACTCAGTTTGTATTATGATATTTTCCTAAGGCACATGTTGTGGCTCGATTAGGAAAATGGTTTAGGACCGATATTCTCTTGAGGTATAGTTATTGGCCTGATCAGGTTGAATAGTCCACCCCCTAATGACATGATGACATGATTAGGGTGGTTTATACAGGAACAATATTTTCTAAGGAATATGGGTAGATATGGATCTCTATAGTACATATTACCTGAGTAGAAAATAGTCTGAGACTGACATTCCTATAGGAATGGTCTCTCTATACCATGAGATGCCTTTCAACATATGTTTGGATATTCATTCTTCTAGGACGTATATCTAGATTAGAATAATGGTCCTTTCATCACTCTGATTGAGTGAGTGAATTATTCAACATTATGCCTGATTACTCAAATGGAGTATGTCTTCGAGAGATGATGTAGTTGATGCTATCACATGATACTGATAGTGGTGATGTTTCTTCAGAGTTGATCTATGTGATCATGAGATAGACTGTGTGGCTATGATGATGCTACCAGTTGAATGATATGTTTGTACTCAATACAATTTATTTTAATACCTTCCTATCTAGGAGGCAATGTTGATATTATGGTAGCTGCAGAAGGTATTAACCTCTACGTGTAAACATTGACGAGACTAGAATATTTCGGGAAGTAAGATAAACCCTAAATAGATGTGTGATAACCCTAGAAGACATGTCGTCTTAGTATAATATATAATATTAAGGTATCATACTCCAGGAAGACATGTCGGCTACACATGAAAAAGATAAACAAAAAATATAATTACTAGAAAGTCAGGTCGACCCAGAAATAAAAGTCACTGGACAGATTAGTATAAAAAAAGGACATCTTGGATCATTTGTTAACTCTCTCTTACCCAAAAAACTAGAAACAATGCGCAAGTTTGGAGAATGAGTGTAGCTGCAACTACTGCAACTAGGATTTTTGGTCTTTGGTTATGGTTAAGACTTTCTGCCTTGGTTATGGTTTGGATTCTTTGTTTGGTACGCTAGCTTTGGAGAGTAAGCTACTTTGGCTAGCTATTGGTTCTAGGGTTTGCTTCCAGAATTATTCTTTTTGTCAAGGTTAAAGGTGCTCAGGGGTGGTTGGGTGACACTATTGTTATATTGTCTATGGAAAAATAAGCACATCTCTTTTATTCTAACACTGCGCTCCATTACTCTCGCATTGCCTTGGATTCTGGTCATTTGTGTTGTTGGAAGTGGATGAAAAAGATTTGAGCTATGTTTGTGTAAACCCTCTCACTAGGTAGTTTTGGTAATGATCTCAGGCTTCATTGTGGTTTAAAGGGCATCATTTTGCCAAGGTATGACTATGTAATCTGTTCAACATATTTTATTGTAAGTTTGTCTAAAAATGGTTAATTTTGTCTATGTTTGACATTCATGTGTGCATAGATGTCTCTTCTTCCCTCTCTTTACCATTTCTTGAAAAGAAAAATGAAGAAAGAATTTTCTTACAAAATTTTAGCAATAGTTTTGCTTACCTCCTCCATGCTTTCACTTTCCATAACATTTTGTGAAAAGAAAAAAAATTCAACAACTCCTTTTTGCATGCACTTAAATCTTGAAATTGAGTTTTCATCATCTTTCTAAGTGATCTATCTCTCTAAGATTTATTTATCTCCTTCACTCATTTTAAGTCATAAAACATTATGGTTTGTACTCAAACAAACATTATTGTGTTGGATATGGGTCAAACCCAGACGATTTTTTTTGCACTAAATAGAATCCATGATTTTGACTCTAGTTTGTAAAGTGACTTACCCTTTTGTAAATCCTATCTAAATCTTCATGAAATACCAACATATTTTTTTAGTACGTTATCTAAGTTACTCAACTGCGATGGTGACAAAGTATGAATTTAATATTCCATTTAACATACGACAACAACCATGAAATAGAAATAATATAAGTCTTATTACTGTGATACAAAATCTTTTCAATATTATCAAATGACACACCTCAATTTAAACTTGAACTTATAAGTAAGTTGATAATAAAAATCACATAACACAAATGAAAACTTAACATCACTAACCACACAACCACTTACACCTGCAGGGTTAGGACCTTCAAGACACATAATCAATGCTCATTGTCTAGTATTCTTCCGATTGATTTTGACCATTTAAGGTATTATGACTAGCAACTGTTATGAGGAATTGAAGATATCTACACAATAAACCAATTCCATTCTAAACATCCTAGAGAAAAATTTATTAACCAATCACATCATATCATATACACTTCATAATATTCTACCTACTAGATTAACAAAAGTTAACATGATTCTACCAATAATGCCAATAATTAAGAATGTCGCCAACAACCAAATATTCACAATCTCCAAATAATATTATCCTTGTTTCAATTCCAATATAATTATATTACTTAATCACATAAAGAAATGAAATTCAATCAATAGAATGCTAACATAAATAATCTTAATTCCAAATTTCGCTATAACCTTGAAATTATTAATATCATAATATCAAGTATTTACTAAGTAATATGAAAATATATATTCATTCTCTGAGTTTATTAGTTTATGCAAATTTGTTCAATAAATTTGTTAGTTTATGCAAATTCACTTAACCAATTCTTCCCAAAACTAAATAAATTTTAGCATTGTTGTAAACCAATCCCAATTCCCATCAATTAACAAGTGAAACTTAACACCTACTATTATATCATCATATAAATTAAAATTAACATTGTTACTCAATGAGACCAGATGAATAAATAAGTCAATATATTATAAGACCTTCTAAATTAAAATGAATGAATTAATTAAATTTCCATAACTAATAACTTTTAAAAAAGATAATTAATAACCATATGTTATTATTCTATATCTAATAAATTTTAAACTAATAATAAATTAATAATAAGATTTGATGCCATTAAAATGGAATTGGACACTTTATCTCTATCATTGCATTTGGAATTCCATAACTATGATTTCCATAAGAAATAGTGTGTATCTCTTATTAAGATACCTCATATAAATTTGAAATTCCAGTTTTTTTTTTTTAAATAAATTGACATCATATAATCTAAGAATTCAATTCTTCATTAAATAACTATTTGTGTCATTTAAGACACATGAACAATTTCATAGTTTCAGTTTTAAATGAAGCAATATCATATAATCTAAGAATTCAATTCTTAACTATATAACTAATTTTGTTATTTAGAGGTGAAACATTTTCCAAGAAAATATTTACTTATAATATCACATGGCCTTTCAATGCTGGATAATTTAATTAATTTAAATTCCATGACTAATAACTTTCCAAGTAATAATAATTAATAATCGGATTGATTCCATTAAAATGGATAGACTTCATATCTATCATTGGACTCAAATTACGGAGACTACGATTTCCATAATGCAAACAATATGTATCTCTTATTTAAGGTAAAGGATATTATGTGTAGATTATATAGAGAAGAAGATTTCCAACTATGAATGTTACAGGCTAAGCGTACATAACATGAGAACGCAATGTGAATGTTGTCACAGTTCTATGCATTCCAAGGTTTTTGGAGAACGGGTATCAATGAATTGAAAATAAATGGCAGTCT
>ML806746.1:298042-330023 GCA_009831015.1 Picea engelmannii
AAGAAAAATAAAGCTGGTATTGAAATCAAAATATTGTAATTTACCTTGGTGTACCAGTTATTTGTTCTCCTGATTTTTTCAAAATCTTCTCTTTTGCATCATCAATGATCGCCTTCCACTCCCTCTGTGGAATTGATGGAGGACGCTCATACCTAGGATTTCCTAACAAGATTCATATATAAACATCCCACGTATATTTTAAATATTCACTCGCTATAGAGGTGACCTCTTTTTCATTGAACGTGTCTACTCCAAAGAGGCCTTCAAGATAATCCATAAGTTCCTTTTTGAGGTTGAAATTCTGGCAATTCCACCTCATGCGTAAGGTTTCCCCAAAAATCAACAAGGCCTTTCTCTGTAGGTGCATATAAAAAAGGTCGTTTTCTACACACAAAAAGATATGATCATGAATTTAAAATTAATAATCTAGTTGATTTTTGTATGAGAAGGACAACATTAAATGATTAAAATATGAATTAAAACTACCTGGGAGTCTTGATTGTTTTAATGGAAGTCATTATCGTCGACCAAAAATGTGCATGGAAGGGTCCCCATGCTTGTCATACATCTACGTCTAGGAAATGCAACGATCTCAACCACATCACCATGAGCCTCATCTCTACCACCATCTCTAGACTCCGATCGAGGTGTGGATGTCTGGCGGTACGTGTCATGGCTCCTATCTAAATTATGTGTGGAAGATGGAGAAGAAAATAGTACTCTAACAACTGTATGACCACCCACATCAGGACTCTATAGCGTCTCTGTAGCGCCACTACTACCAACACCGGCCTGAACAGGCTCCAAAAATGTCTTTATAAAAAAGAAAATGTTTTTTCGTGAGATAATGTAAAAGTTAAAGAACAAAGTATCATAATTGAACATATGAGTACATTAAAAAAAAACACTTTAAATTATGGTTATTACCTTATATGTGTTAAGTTGTGACATAAGGAGCTTGATCTTTTCTTTGACATCAGGAGTTTGATCTAGACAATCTAAGAAGCTAGCAAATTCCTTGTTAGCTTTAATGATCTTTTTTTATTATTAAGACTATCGGATCAACAGATGAATAAAACCCCTCTTCATCAGCGGAATCATGATCAACATGGCCTGTGGACTACATATAATTTCAACAAAAACAATGGTATTTCAATAAAATTATATAAGAAAATAATAAAAATAACATAAAATGAAAGTGGAAATTGATAATCATTTACATGTTCTGTGGCTGGTCGTTTTCCACTATCATCTTGCCACATTATAATATAATTAGAACCCCCAAATATTTAAAAAAAATTTAATGATAAGAAAAAAACAATGTTAAAGATAATATTTACAACAATGTTAAAGATCATAAAAAAGTATAATGCAATAAGTAGAGGTTTCTGAAAGAGGTGTTGCATAAGAACCTGCACACTATTAGTCAATGTTTCTATTCGATTCAAATGGTAATCCACTAATAACTCTTCCGTGGGAGATATCTTTTTTATTGCGCACATGACTACTTGATTCTCTTCACGTCCCTCATATATGCAATTCAGTTGTTTTTTGGTTGTCCTGGGTCATGTCATGTTTATAAACCCTGCGATATTGTTGGAAGCTTTAGGCCTTCCATCAATATACATAGTCGCTCCCTTATTTTTATCCTTGTTTATTAGTTGTATATAATTTGCGGCGAGTGCATATCTCCGCATACTTCGCATGTACCAGACCAACCACATTGAATCATTATAATTGTAACATGGTCTAACATAGTCCCTCAATTTAGTTACTGTATTGTATTTTACAATTATTCCATCCATGGAAAATAACCCCAAGCCATGAAGGGAGGATGGTGCAATGCAATATGTCCTATTGTTGACAATGAAGTCAACATCTATAGGAGGTAGTTCCTTAGGTACCCATTGTTTCACCATATGCTTATACCTGAGTGGAACCTCAATGTATCCTATGATCTCATCATCATAAGAGCATGATCCTCCTTAGGCAAGAAAAAATTTCATGCGTCTACAAAATTTTATTCTGACTTTTTCACCTCTAGTCCTTGTTTGCTTATCACATCTACTAGATGTAGTCGCATTTCCCTCTATTTGTACTAAGCTTTCCTCACTTGACGAAGAAATATCCGATAGGTACCTGTTTGGTTGTACCTTCAGTTGCATGTGCACATGGTGTTAGTTAGTAGTCCATCATCATCCTAGTTCTAATTTATGAACCTTTTTTTTATATTCAAAGTTCTAAATAAAAAATTTATATCTTTAGTTTTGGATGCACAATTAGACTAGGGTGCAATTACCAATATTAGTGGTCAACCACCTAATTTAATGTGATATCCCTCTTGATTTTGGACATATTAATGTGATAACACTAAGGACATGAAAAATTTATCATATGTATCTAAGAAAAAAACAGTAGTAAGTTTGTTGTTTGTCGTATTTTTGAAAATTAGAATTATTATAAGAAATGTCCATTAAATATGAGGGTCAATGCTATGAAGTAATAAATCCAACCATCATTTGGTGTGTTGAAAATATTGGGTGCTTTATTTGGAAATATGTCTAAGGAAAGCCAAGAGTAGAACTATACAAATATTAGTTTTGTTCAAGACAAGAGTAGAACTATACAAATATTAGTTTTGTTCAAGCCAAGAGTAGAACTATACAAATATTAGTTTTGTTCAAGCCAAGAGTAGAACTATACAAATATTAGTTTTGTTCAATCCAAGTTGAAGAATAAGTTAGTTATGGTGATGGTTAACAATAGTGCAACCCACATTTTTATGTAGGAAGTAGTGGTTTTTAAACTCAATGTGCAGTTGAAATTGGTGCAATTTTTTTTCAAGGCAGTAAGATATAGTAGTTAGTTGAAAGATACATTTGGATAATTTGGATAAGATATAGTAGTTAGTTGACATATGGATAATTTGGTCACCTAGTCCATGCCTAAACAAGATTACAACATCTCACAGAAATAAAAAATGTTTCTCCATTGGTCTTTTATTCCCTGAGCGGGAATTGGCCAAGAGTCCCCGAAATGGTTTGGGATGCGACTTGTAGCTGGGAATAAAACAAAAACCAAGACTCAAATTGAGGAACCGTCATCTTTGTTGGATTCATGGAATAGGATTTTAGCTAGAGCACCCTATTGATGGGTGTCAAATCCCTAGTTCAACAGTAGGAACCAAACCTTCCACTGAGGCCCAATTAGACTCTGCATTGTTTGAAATGGAATCATTCTCCAGATCTTGTGATCCGACCATCGATGGGATTTAACGTTTCCTTGTGAAGTCTCTTCATTCAGTTTAGACTATCACTTTTTGTATTTTCTCTTGGACGAGACCAATGTGAGGTGTAATTTGGTATAAACCAACTTGGCAAAAAAAAAAATTAAGTTCTAGAAGGAGGTCCTGAGAATGAATGGTTGAATACGTATTTTATATAGAATTTTGAACAACCTACAGATTTGTAACAACCCACATGCATGTCTAGTCATGCCCAAGACAACCCACACACACTGAGTACTCCTAGAATGAGTAACTCACCCCATCCCAAGGAAGAACATTTTCACCCTGAAGTACCTTATGCTCTTCTTCACGAGGAAGTAAATCAATTTAGAAGAATCACAAGAGCCTACGCCCGACATATTGGTGCATTGTACTTAGCTCCCATACTTCCTCGAAGAAAACAACAAACAAGACCAGTGGTTAGTACTCATGATGAGGTTTTTGTACACTCGGTAGAAGACTTAATAGATTTCGTGAATACCGAAATCCAAGAACCTCTTGATTTGATACCTGAAATGCCAGCCGGCGACGTCTCTAAACCAGATGATTTCTTAGAAGAAGAGGATTTTAAATTAGATTCTGAAGATATGGAAGGAAAAAACTACCATAATGATGAAAGGGGGAACCCGCCTATGAACAATCAACCTTGGTTAGCCAGAGACGCTTTGGCCCTCCCGGGACTAGTCCATGACCTTCTCCGAAATCTAGAGAAGTTGTTTCCTAAGTTTGATCCCAAAACCTATGGATTTCCTGAAGATTATATCAAGAAATTTATACTATCAATTAGACTTATGAATGTCCAACATGAAGACGTAGTCTACAAGATTTTCCCCTACACATGTGAAAATTTAGCTTCCACGTGGTATTTTAATCTGCCAGTAGGATCTATAACTAGCTGGACCAAGTTTCAAAAAGACTTTCTAGATAAATTTGCAGAGGAAACTACTATGGGAGCTCTGATGGTTGAGTTATTCACCACCACCATGGGTTCAAAAGAAAGAGTCAAATATTTCAATCAAATATTCACGAGCATCTTAAACAAGTTTCAACTCGAAGTGAAACCAACCCAGGAATTGCAAATCGAGGTTTACGCTAACATGCTCCGGACTTCTCTTTCTATGTTTGTAAAAAGAGTCACCAAGCGATTCCTGGATGAAAATTTTGAAGAAGCCAAAATGATAGAATTCCATATGAAAGGGTGTAAAGAGGGCCAGGTCTCACTAGTTAAGAATGAACCTCAACCTCCCCCAAGGAGAGGACTTCTTTTGGCTAGACCATCAGGGAAACAAACAGAGAAGACTCCTGACAAAGGTAACATAGACATACAATAAATCCAATGCATGGTTAAGAAATTATTGAACGAGATCATAGACATGAAGAGGAATGTAGGGGAGGGAAACTAAGGCCAAAGGCCCTACAAGCCTTTCTTTAAGAGGAACCCACCATTCAAGGCAATTGAACCTCCCCTAGATAAATTAAATACTGATCTAGGGAATGTTGCATCTGATTCTTTATGTACTTATCACCAGGAAAACCACTCTGAAAGAGACTGCCCTCAATGGGTGCATGCCATGAATTTGATGGCCAATCGGTTTCTAGACGAAGTCTCCCTAATCGAATAGCCAAGCAGTTTGGCTATGAATATTGTTGACCAGGAAGAGATTGATCCACCACAAGATAAAACCATGTTGATATGGGATCCCGACCTGATAATTCCTTCCAACGACCTATTTGAGTCTCGGTAACAACCCGCGAAAGTCTCGGTGATACAGACACGCAGTAAGGGTCCTCCTATCTTGAAAGATATCGTTGCCACCTAGACCTCAGGGAGTAAGGAAGCTCCCGATCACCCCAAAACGCCTTTCACTCCTGGTAAAATCCCTATAAGCATCCATATCTAGAAGTTTCCCAAGCTGGGTTACAACGTGGTCAAATATTTGAAGAAATTAAAGGCTAATATATTAGTTATGGACATATGAAGGATTCCTCAACAGAAGGACTTTCTGTTACAAGCTTTGAACTCAGTAGAAAAATTGACCACAGGAAACGGTCAGGAAAGAAATATATCTCCCACATATCTAGTGAGCAAACCAACTGTGAACACCTTCTTGGAAGATAGAAAGGAGAAACCTTTTGTCCCACCATTCCTCTTAACGTTTGAAGTCTTCAATAGAAACCTTCACAATTGTTTGGTAGATTATGGGTCGTCTTCCAACATTATTCCTTTCTCTATTTGCAAAAAGTTAAATGTTGTTCCTCTCAAGAGTGATAAACATGTCATACAACTAGACAGATCCTAGGTCAAGGTCATAGGAGAAATCAAAGATGTAATGATCATAACAACAACACACCCCAAGTTTGTGCAAGTGATCGACATCATTATGGTAGATATTCCAGAGGCCTATGGGTTATTATTGAGTCAAGATTGGTCTGAAAAGATAAACAGATATTTCAGTATAGAATGGGCACACCTTTGGCTACCAGTAAAGGGATACAAGAACATGATCAGAATCGATAGGGAGAGATATCTAAAACACACGATCACTGATCTAGAAACCCTGAACAAACCCTCGTCCATGAACTTCCCCATTTTGGGAAATTATTCTTGCGAATCCCACTTCGGAAACTTTCCTCCTCTCTTGTCCAATTGTTAGGGTCCTAACATGCACATAGGTAGAAAAATATATTCAGATGTAATAAAGGTCAATATTAATAAGGCCTTGCAATAAAATAGAATAAGTTGAATGTAAGAATACCCAATAGAAGCTTCCGCTTCTAGAAGGATATTCCTCTAGATGTTTCTTTTGATAGACATATTTACTATAAATAGGAGTCGAGGGTATGAGAACCCTAGCTTGGATATTACTGTAATAGAGCTTTGCTCGACTAGAGGTTGCCCCCTCGAAAAGTCCTGTGAACATTTCTCTCAGAATCAAAGTGTTATTTCTATTGTTATTCATATATCATTTCAGTGTTATTGTGGTGATTATTCTGTTTATATTGTTGTTATTCTGCCATTTCTAGCATTTTATTTCTGTTCTCCATACTTTTTATATTTGGTATATTACAAGTGGTATCAGAGAACTTTCCTTGGCAGAAATTGTGGGTAATTTTTTTTTCAAGGTAGAGACATATTCCAACGTCTTTAATCCATAGATATTTGTCGTTATGTGCATAAAACCGCAGTTGAGGGATTCATACATGCAGGAAATACAAGTGGTTCTTAAGTGCACATCTGTTGGCCACCCTTGTAACGCATATTGGTACCCCTTCGAGTGGTAGCGCATCAGACAACACCTGTGTACAAATCAACCTAGATTTCCTGAAGCCCTCTTTAGATAAAACGATCGACCTCCTGACTACTATAGTTCAACCGAGAAAAACACTCGGGAAGATACTCTCTAGTACCTGGGTAGTTGGGTAGTATGGCTAAGGGTACTGTCTATCCTCCTTAGTTAGTTCCCTGAGATATTGGGCTAAGTACTACTGTTGGACCCCGCACGTATATCAGAGAGCTATAGCACAGGGAAAAACCTTGTTTGTAGAACCCTTGAATACCTAACCCTTGGGGACATAAACATAAACAAATTAAAATAGACAAGATCTATTGTCATGCAATTGTGTTCGGGTTGCCAATTAAATACACATTTATTTTTGGTTAAGCATTTGGGAATTTCCTCTCTGCAGTATTATTCAAACCGGAGTATAACTCCATAGGTGTAAAAAATAAAAAAAAGTCTGGAATTTTTTTCATTTTTATTTGAGACCTATTCCATTGGATTCATCTCTTCTCCCTTATCACATTCATACATATCATTTTTCAAAAAAATAAATTGACCCCGCCCGCCCATACCCGTAGCCAAGACTTGGAAGCTCGCTTCAACACCTTGCAATCTAGTCTCATCGAGACCCAACAAGAAGTGAAACAACTGAGTGCCAATGCTGTTTCCATCAATACAACCATGCAGTCCTCAATGGAGGAAATCAAGCAAGACCTCACCACCCATCTTGAATCTGTCTTTTCGACACTCTGCACCAAAATGCATATCCCTACAGATAACCCTTCCTCTTCCTCACCTCCACATACTGAAGGTGAACATTCCTCTCATTCCCATAATTTTCATAACCATCACTTTCAACATGGCCTACGCCTTCCACGGGTGGATGTGACCAAATTTGATGGATCGAACCCCACTGGTTGGGTAACCCAAATGGAACATTATTTCTCTTTATATGAAATTACAGATGACTTGGCCAAACTTCGGTATGGTGTTCTCCATAGAGATTAAGAATGTTGGCAATAGTGGCAATGGAGAAAAACTTCTCGTCAAGGGTATATTGATTGGACACACTTTGTGGCAGAGCTTTATGAACTCTTTGACACTGACACCAACCATTTGGGTCGTTTGATAAAGTTGAAACAATCAGGAACAGTGGAATACTTTATAGATGCCTTTGAGAGCCTAGCTTTTCGAACAAAGGGCATGTTTGATGCCTTTCTCTAAGAATGTTTTATCAGTAGCCTCAAGGATGAGATTTGGGCCCATGTCCTCATGGCTCGACCTCAGAGTTGGGTGGAGGATACTAAAAGAGCTAAAGAAGCACAATAGGTTGTATATTCTCAAAATCGGAAACCCTCCTTTATCCCTCACCCTAAACTAGTAAATCCCACTCCTCCCTCCGCTCCACTAAAGATCCAAAAATTAGCCAGGGATGAAATGGATGAATGCCAACTCAAAGGAATTTGTTATAATTGTGATGACAAATATTTCTCGGGCCACAAGTGTAAGGAACAAAATGTTTTTATGGCCATCTTCGAGGATATTTCAAAAGAGGACGTTAAAACTCCCCTTGTGTCTGAGTCACCTAAAACCCCCGACATAACCCCTCCCTAAGTAGAACCGGTCATTTCCCTCAATGCTCTCACTAGCTTCTCCGCTCCCCAAACCCTTAAGCTAATCGGTTACATCAAGCATCAGAAGGTCATCATTCTGGTTGATAGTGGAAGAACCCATAATTTTATTCATCACCGCATTTCCCAAGAAACTCATTGCTACATCCATGCCATCAATAATGTCCAAATCATGATTGCCAATGGTGGCTCCATGAAATGTGGATGGCGTTGTGAAAATGTGCGTCTCCAAATTGGTGACTACCACCTGAAATATCATATGTTTTCTATCGACATGGGCGGTTGTGGCATTGTGTTGGGTGCAGAATGGCTAAGGACTTTGGGTCCCATTCTCATGGATTTTAAGGAATTAACCATGCAATTTGACCAGGAGGGCCACCAATATAATTTCCAAGGCATCACCGTTGGTTCACCTGAGATCATTAGTTCCCATCGCATGGAAAAGCTGCTCAAAAAGGGTCATTCTGGTGTTATTTCTCAAATCCATGCCATACAAGGAACAAAAATACCCTCGGTGCCACAAGACCTCCAAGCCATCCTTTCTAAACATCAAGTGGTCTTTTCCACTCCCCAGGGACTCCCTCCTTCATGTGGTGTCCATGATCATTCCATTCCCCTTGTACCTGGAAGCCTTCCTCCCAACATCCATCTGTATCATCATCCCTTTTCCTAAAAAAATGAAACTGAGAAAATGGTCTAGGAACTCCTTAATGTAGGCGTTATCCGCCCTAGTATGAGCCCCTACTCTTCTCATGTGGTCATGGTCTTGGAGAAAGAAGTTTCTTGGTGAATGTGTCCTAACTTCCGTGCCCTCAACAAAATTACCATTAAAGACAAATTTCCCATTCATGTCATTGATGACCTCCTAGATGAACTCAGTGGTGCCCAATTCTTTACTAAACTTGATCTTCGTTAGGGATACCACCAGATATGTATGAAAGAGGCATACATTCCCAATACCTCCTTTAGAACTCATGAGGGCCACTATGAGTTTTTGGTCATGCCCTTTAGCTTGTGTAATGCCCCCCTCCACCTTTCAAAGCCTCATGAAGCATGTCTTCCGTCCTTTTATCCATCATTTTGTCTTAGTTTTCTTTGATGATATCATCATCTATAGAAAGACCTGGACAAAACATGTTGCTCATGTCGATGAAGTTCTCCATCTACTTTCTCAGCACCAACTTTTGCTGAAATAGTCTAAATGTGCTTTTGGCGCCTCAGACGTAGAGTACTTGGGTCATCTGGTTGGCAAGGATGGATTTAGGGTGGATCCTAAAAAGATTGAAGCTATGCAAGACTGGTCTCACCCAAAGACTCTCAAAAGCTTGCATGGATTTCTAGGCTTAACAGGTTATTATCGCAAGTTTGCTAAGAATTACGGAAAGATTGCAACACCTCTCATTGCTCTACTAAAAATGAACTCTTTCACTTGGACTCCAGCTGCTTCTCAATATTTTCAAACCTTGAAGATGGCCATGTGCACCACTCTAGTCCTGGGCATTCCTGATTTCACAAAGACCTTTGTCTTGGAATGTGATGCCTCAGGGAAAGGAATTGGTGTTGTCCTTATACAATAGGGTCAGCCTTTGGCCTTTACCAACAAGAAAATATCTGAAAGAAATCTAGGCAAATCTATCTATGAAAAGGAAATGTTGGTTATTCTGTATGTCATTGATTTGTGGCGCCCTTATCTATTGGAGCAACGCTTCCAAATTAATACATACCATCAAAGCCTCAAGTATTTTTTGCAACAATGCATTTCCTCCCCAGAGCAACAAAAATGGGTAACTAAGCTATTTGGCTATGATTATGAGATCATTTACAAGAAAGGAAAATAAAATGTGTTTGCGGATGCACTTTCCCACAAATATGAAGATGAAGGATCCCTTTTTTCTCTCTCCTTCATTATACCAGATTGGCTCCAAGTTGTTCCAAAAGAATGACTACAAGATCCCAAAAGTTCACAGTTGATCCAAAAATTGCAGTCTAGTGCTCCAGCTCCCCGAGGGTACTCTTGGCTCCATGATGAGATTCGATACAAAGACCATTTTTATTTAAGTAAACGATCAAATCTTAAATCCATGGTACTTTTTGAGCTTCATGCTACACTGACAGCAGGGCACTTCGGGTTCACCAAAACCTATGACAGGGTCAAATGTTCTTTTTTCTGGGATGGTATGAAACAGGACATTCATAATTTTATTGCCAAATGTGATGTGTGTCAATGCAACAAAGGAGAAACATTCAAATCTCTGGGCACACAACAACCACTCTCGATTCCACCTGCTATTTGGAAGCATCTCTATGGATTTTATTACAGGCTTACCCAAATCAGGAAATAAATCAATCATCATGGTGGTTGTTGATCGCCTTTCCAAGTATGCTCATTTCTATTATCTTCAACACTCGTTTACAACATCCAGGGTGGCTCAAATTTTCATGGATCAGGTCTTCAAGCTTCATGTCATGCCACACTCTATTGTTTATGATCGCGACCCAACTTTCACAAGCAATTTTTGGCAAGAACTGTTCAAGCTACAAGGCACCCAATTACATTTCTGTACAACTTATCATCCCCAAACTGATGGTCAAACAAAAGTTGTCAACAAGTGTTTGGAATCATATTTGAAGTGTTTTTCCTTGGAAAAGAAAAATCAGTGGGCTCAATGGTTACCCCTAGCTGAATGGTGGTACAACACTTAATACCATACAACTACACACATGACTCCTTTTGAAGCGGTATATGGAAAGAATCCACCTTCAGTTCTCTCATACTTTCCTGGTGTCTCAAAGGTCTAGGCGGTTGACCAAACACTTACATTTCGAGAGGTTATTCTCCATACCCTCAAAGAGAATTTGGTCATGGCACAAAATCTCATGAAGTAACAAGCAGATCAAGGTCGCTCTGAACGTCAATTTGAAGAAGGGGATTAGGTGTTTCTTCACCTGCAACAAACAAAATTCCCAAGGCCGAGCATTGTTAGAAGCTAGTGCCCAAATTTTATGGTCCTTATACAGTTATCAAGCGTGTGGGATAGGTGGCCTATCAGTTGGATTTGCCTAGTCATTTGAAGCTACATCCTGTTTTTCATGTTTCCTGCTTAAAGTAGGTGATCAAAACTATGTGCCAAATTCAAACCAACCTTCCTGAGTTAGCTGAAGAAGGATCCATTTGGCTACAACCACAAGCCATTTTGGACTAGTGTGAGTATCTCTTGCGTCAGAGAGCCATCAAGGAAGTGTTAATCTAGTGGAAAGATATAACTCCAATAGATGCCACTTGGGAACCAACTATCATTCTGAAGCCATTTCCACATCTCAAGCCTTGAGGACAAGGTTGTTTTTAAGGGGGAGGACATGTTAGGGTCTTAACCCACACATAGGTAGAAAAATATATTCAAATGTAAGAAAGGTCAATATTAATAAGGCCTTGCAATAAAATAGAATAATTCGAATGTAAGAATACCTAATAGAAGCTTTCGCTTCTAGAAGGATCTTCCTCTAGATGCTTCTTTTGATAGACATATTTAGTATAAATAGGAGTCGAGGGTATGAGAACCCTAGCTTGGAAATTATTGTAATAGAGATTTTCTCACATGGAGGTTTCCCCCTTGAAGAGGGCCGTGAACATTTCTCTCAGAATCAAAGTGTTATTTATGTAGTTATTCTTATATCATTTCAGTGTTATTGTGGTGATTATTTTGGTTATATTGATGTTCTTTTGTCATTTCTAGCATTTTATTTCTGTTCTGCATACTTTTTATATCTACTATATTACACTAATGTTCCCCTCACTCAAAACTATGAAATGGTTTTTTAGGCTAAATCGCTGATACTGATAGAAGACACCCTTTTTTGTCAACACCCTGAACTAGAGATTACAAAGCAAAAGTTAGGACTCCTTGGCCACAACAGATTCCAAGCTATCACCTTTGGAAGATTACGAAGTCTCCCAATTCAATGTGGATCTTCTCTACAAACTGTTGGTGCCTAATAACATTCCTAATTGGAATGTCTTTGAAGGAGATGAGCGGATCATAAACTTCTTGTCTAACCAAGACAATTTCAAATATTTGGCTATTGACGATGAAGTGTTCCAAGAGCAATCAACCGAGACCGATCCAAGGACAAGACAACCTGTTGATAAATCGAAGTCTCACACAATCCTGAAAGGTATAGATAATACAAAAAATCTGTTTGATCTAAAAGAGCGATTCAAGGGGCCTAAAAACGCAAAGACTGGTGTTCTTGTCCCCTGCATGAAACTATAAATATTGGAACCTCAAAAAACCTAAATAATGTGAATCTTAGTGATGCAGGAGCATCGTTCAAATCCCAAAGCACACGCCTAGCCAAAGGAACAGTTGGACGCGTAGATGGAAAAAAGGGGCATGTTTTTATGAAAACGTTTTGAATTTTGAAATCTGAAGCATTAATGTAAAATCTAGGAGAAGCGTACTCATATTTATGTCTTGGAGATATGAACAGATCTGGAGGAATTACTCTTATCTGTTAGATGTAATAGGAAATTAAGTCTGTTAATGTAAAGTAGGTAGGTATGAATGTTAGATTGGACAGTTAAGAAGCGTAGGAGGGAAAACATATATAGACACCCCCACCATTGTATCATAGTAACAATATATGATCATTCAAAATTCATAAGATATAGAGTTGTAGCAGAGAGTTGTAGAGAAGAACCAATGTACAAGAGCACTTGAGTTAATATATGAATCTTTGACTCAACTTTCATGGTGCTATGATGTTTATTGTTTACATTTGTTAAATGGTATGTTTATAGTTGATTTGCTTCTTTTCTATGCATTTATTTCAATGCTGCATTGTGTGTATCATTTCATGGTGAATGTATGAAGTCAGAGAGAGGAGAAGAATGAGTTTCAATTGTTTCTCTTCTTGATAATTCCTGCAAGGAGTGAAGTGAACATTCACAAGGTGTGCGTTGATGAGGGCTGAGTTTTATCTCAGAAAGCTCAGGAGAGATACCGTTGTTCTCATACCAACTGAAGTGTAGGTGAAGAATAGAGTCGTGCAAGGTGTGCGTAGGCTAGTTGAAGCCTTGGATTTTATAAATCCAGAAGGAGGATTGAAGGACCACTGTTGCAAGGACTGCATATGGTCGAAGATCCAAATAACTAGAGGTTATTTGAAGGTTTTCCACAAGGAGTGCGAGCAGTGATCATTTTGGAAGCTTGAGTTTATAAGTGAAAGCTCAGGAGGGATTTAACCTTTGAAGTGTTCGAAGGGAGATGGAGGCCAAAATCATCTCATAGAAGTTAAGTTCAGGAGGGAGAATGTCGAGTCATTTGTACATAATTCCTTGAGGAGTGCATCTGGTGGTCAGAATTCTCCGTGGAGAACTCGTGAAGTCGCGAGGACCATAGGATCTAGAGGAGTTGTAAGGTGGTTAGGAGTTGGATGAATCCGCCACCTTGACATCAAGAATCAACGTGGACCATTGATCACGGTCTGTTGAGCCGTCAGATCCTTTTAGGGATTCAGGATTCACAAGTTTGGAGTGCAGGCCAAAATCCTTGGTCACTCTAAAACCCAAATTGCGAAAGGGATAATCAAGTGTGAAATTTCAGTATTTCAAGGTTAGACATACCAGAAATCTTGATGACAAGGAACCGGGACCTTAGCATTGAAAATCCCAAAGTCACGAAACACGACGTGCCTTTGGTGTGAAACATTGACATTTTGGCATATCGAGGTTCAGCATTTCGGAAATCTTGATGACAAGGAGCTGGGGTGATTTTCATTGAAAACCTAGAAGTCGTGAAACACGAAGTGCCATCGGAGTGAAATCTCGGGCATTTCGACATTTCTGGGGTCTGGGAAGTAGAGGAGACAAGTGATTTTTGGAACCGAGAGTTTCAAACCCCTGGTACACGAAATCCTGAAAAAGGGTCGCTATTTCAAAATTTGGGAATTGGTGCGGCAAGTGAGCTGGGATCGAGAATCACAAACTCCTAGTACGTAGAGTCCCGAAAGGCCATTGATCGCACATTTCAAGGGACATTGAGCACATTTCGACATTCTGACATTTCGAAATTCAGGGAATCATAAGGCAAGAGAAACAATTGTTGGGTCGTTAACTCAAGTCCTGAAAAGCCGAATTTAGTGGCAATGGGTGGTGTGCGTTGGAGCGGTCAACCCTCATTGACAATTTTCATTTCGGAATTTGTCAAGAGTTGTGGGATATATCAGGGCTCTCCAACTCACGAAACCCAAAATATTTTAGGGCTTAAACAAAAGGGGTTAATTAACTCTCAGCGTAGTTTGGAAAAGATCTTGTACAGATCTCAGCCCGAGGGTCAGGGGTCTGCGTCAAAGTGGTATCAGAGCTCAGAACAAATTTCTTTGCTTTCTGTAGTAGAAAGAAGGGAGAAAAGTTTACATCCATGCCTCCGAGAAGAAGAGACAGGAAAATACCTAATCCAGTAGAGGAAAGAGAAATGTTGAGAAGAAGAGACAGGAAAATACCTGATCCAACAAGGGAAAGAGAAATGTGTGAGTTACATGCCAGGCTTGATGATATGGAGACAAAACAGAGGTGCACAATCAACGTTGAGGATATCAGCGAGGCTGAAAGTGAAAATGAAGCTGGAAACAAAGAATTTGCAGTCGAAGATGCTGCAGAAGAACGCCTATTCAGGGGTGTTGCAAGGATAGGTGCCAGAGAAGAAATGGACATTCCATTGTATGAGGGAAACTTGGATGTTAAAGAGCTTCTAGACTGGATTAGAGCTCTAGACAAATACTTTGACTACAAGGATTTTGAGGAAGACAAGAGAGTCAAACATGCCGTTACTAGACTTAAATGGCATGCAACATTGTGGTGAGATGAACTGCAGGTTGACAGACGCTGCAAGGGAAAGCAGAAAATCAAAAGCTGGGATAGAATGGTTGCTAAGATGAAAGCCAAATTCATACCCAAGGATTATCAAATCACTCTGTTTTGGAGGATGCATAATTTGAGATAGAAGTTGATGTCAGTGAAGGAATACACTGAAGAATTCTATAGGATAAACATCAGAGTAGGTCATTGGGAAAGCGATGATGAAAAAGTTGTGAGGTACATGAATGGTGTGTGATATGACATTCAAGATGAGATGAGCATGATGACCATTCAGACTATGGAAGATTCTTATCAGATGGCTCTGAAAGCTGAAGAGAAGAGCCAAAAGCAAGGTCAAAGAGGCTGAGGTAGAAGTCAAAGCAGAGGCAAGACAATTGCCCAAGACATAACTCAGAAACCTAAAGAAGAGGGGAAGAAACCTCAACCTCAACCTGAGAGAGGAGGAATCTCACAAGGAAGGCAGTATGCTGATAGAAATACTTTTCCTCGAGCTAGAGGAAGAGGAAGAGGTAGAGGAGGTGAAGTGAATTGCTTCATCTGTGGAAAAATCAGACATAAATTCTATGAGTGTCTAGATATGAAGAAAGATGGTGGTGAAACTCACATTGTCGAAGCTCAAGGACAAAATTTTGAGGCAGAAGACACTGAGGGTGGAAGATCCTTAATGATGAGGAAAGTTCTCTTGAAGCCAGAGAAAGAGGAAGAGATGCCAGCCCAAAGAAACAGTCTGTTTCAGACTACCTGCAAAACTAAAGGTAGGGTATGCAAGGTCATAGTGGACAGTGGTAGGATAGACAATCTCATATCTACAGAGATGGTAGAAAAACTGGAGCTGGAGAATGTAGTACATCCAAGCCCATACAAAGTTTTGTGGCTACAAAAAGGACATCAGGTAAATGTCACTAAACAATGTTTAGTTGAATTTAAAATAGGAGGGTATAAACATGAAATATTATGTGATGTCATTCCCATGGATGTTTGTCATCTATTGCTGGGTAGACCATGGCAATATGACAGAAACATAGTTCATGATGGGAGAAAGAACACGTACACCCTGGAGAAAAATGGCAGGACTCATATGTTGCTGCCAATTAAGGATAAAGAGGTGAAAATAGAGATGAACAACAATGTACTTGTCATTAGTGGGAAGGAACTTCTTAAGGAGGTTAAGAAGAAGGAAGACACACAATTTATTGTGGTTAGGAAGCCTAAAATTGTTTTGACAAGTACAAGGATAGATGCTTTACTAGAAGAAATCCAGGAGTTGCTGGGAGAGTTTGTTGATACAATAGTGAACGAACTACCTTGTTCGTTGCCACCTATAAGGAGTATAAGTCATCATATCGATCTTATACCTGCAGCCAACCTACCAAACAAAGAAACATATAGGCTGATGCCGTAGGAAAATGAAGAAGTTAAGAGACAGGTCCAGGACTTAATGGACAAAGGATTGATTCAGGAGACCTTGAGTCCATGCGTTGTTCCGATAGTGCTCAGCCTAAAGAAATATGGAGGCTGGAGAATGTGTATAGACTCAAGGGTGATCAATAAGATTACCATCAGATACAGATTTCCATTGCCAAGGATGGATGACTTGATGGATTGCTTGAGTGGATCAAGATGTTTTTCAAAGATTGATTTGAAAAGCGGATATCATCAAATTCGAATGAGAGAAGGTGATGAATGGAAGACATCATTCAAGATGAATGAGGGGCTATATGAATGGCTTGTCATGCCATTTGGCTTAACATATGCACCCAGTACTTTCATGACGTTGATGAACGAAGTCCTGAAGGATTTCATAGGGAAATTAGTCATTGTATATCTTGATGATATATTAATTTTTAGCAAGACAGAAGCATAACACTTAAAGAATTTAGCTGCAGTAATGAGAAGATTACAGCAAGAGAAATTGTTGATTAATATGAAGAAATCGTCATTCATGAGAACATAACTCATTTATTTGGGTTTTTTTATCTCTGCAAATGAACTGAAAATGGATCTGGAAAAGATAAAGGTGATTAAGGATTGGCCATCGCCAAAGAGCGTGTTTGAAGTTCGAAGCTTCCATGGTTTGGATAGCTTCTACAGGAAATTCATTCGAAATTTCCGTGGAATTAGTGCACTGATGATGGATACGGTGAAGAAAAGACATAAATCTTTTCACTAGACAGAGGAAGCGGAGAAGAGTTTCAATCTGCTGAAGAAGAAAATCATTGAGCAACCAATTCTGGTTTTTCCAGATTTTAGCAAGAAATTCTAGGTCAGGTGTGACGTGAGTGGATTTGCAATTGGAGAAGTCTTGAGCCAAGATGATGGGACAGTTGCATATTTCAATGAAAAAATGAATGAAGTGAAGATTAAGTACTCCACATATGATAAGGAATTCTATGTCGTCATACAAGCACTGAAGAAATGGAGACATTATTTGGTTCCCAAGGAGTTTTTTTTGTACAACAATAATCACGCTTTGCAATTCGTGACTCGACAGGAGAAATTGAACCAAAAGCATGCTAAATGGGTTGAATTCATGAAAAATTTTACTTTTGTGATTAAGCATATTTTTGGAATTGCTAACAAAGTTGTTGATGCTTTGAGCAGGAAATGTTTGCTTATGTAGGAATTCAGATTCAAGACTTTAGGTTTTGATAAACTTAAAGAAATGTATAGGGATGATCCAGATTTCAAGGAGGCATATGAGGCATCTAAGAATACAATTCTCAGAGACATAAGCTAATGGAATGAATACATGATCCAGGATGGATTATTGTTCAGGGGAAATCAACTATGTATTCCAAAATGCTCCATGAGGGAGAATCCGCTGAAGGAAAAACACAGTGGAGGATTGGTTGGACATTTCGGTCATGAAAAGATGTTCTCAAAGTTGAATGGCTCATATTTTTGGCCATGGATGAGGACAGATGTTAAGAAATTCATGGATAGATGCAGAATTTACCAGCACATGAAAGGAAAAAGGCAGAAAACAGGGTTATACCAACCATTGCCCATACCTAAAAGGTCGTGGGACGCAGTGATCATGGATTTCATATTGGGACTGCCAATGACATAGAGAGGATATGATTCAATCTTTGTGGTAGTCGACAGATTTTCAAAAATGGCACATTTTATACCATTGTAGAAAACTAGTGACGCAACTCATATTGCGAACCTGTTTTTCAAGGAAGTCATCAGACTTCACGGTTTGCCAAGAAGTATCATGTCTGATCGAGATACCAAGTTTGTAGAGAATTTCTGGAGGACCTTATGGAAGAAGTTGGGGACAAGTTTGTCTTTTAGTTCAGCATATCATCCTCAGACGGATGGACAGAGAAAGGTCGTAAACAAGATCTTGGGATATTTTTTGAGGAGCTTAGTGACTGAACACCATAGTCAGTGGGATCACATTCTTCCACATGTGAAATTCGCTTACAATGATTCTCCCAATAAAAGCACAGGGCAGAGTCCATTCCAGATTGTATATGGAATGCAACCAAGAGGAGTTTTTGAATTGAAAGAGGAAGATCAAGCTAAATTAATAAGTGCTAGTGTAGAGGACTTTGCAGAAGGAATGAAGGAGCTTCACATCTGAGTTAAGGAGCGATTGCAGAGTTCAAGTCAAGAATACAAGCAAAGAGCAGATCAACACAGGCGAGAAATTCAATTTGAAGTTCGTGATATGATTCTCGCACATTTGAGGAAGGAGAGGTTCCCAAGGGGAACGTATAACAAGCTCAAGATGAAAAAGATTGGACCGTGCAAGGTCATAAGGAAATTTGGGGCAAATGCCTATAAGATTGAATTACCTGATGGGGTTGGAATCTCATTGATATTCAATGTTGCAGATTTGTACCCTTACAGAGCTAAAGAAGTAGGAGCAGAAGATGAGCAAAAATAAATTCAATGGAAAAAACAAATGCTCATAGTTGAAAAGCCGCAGATGGAAAGCATAATTGACAAGAGGATTAGCAAAAGTACTAGGAGAAAAGAGTATTTTGAATACTTGGTCAAATGGAAGGGACATCCAGTTGAAGATGCCAGTTGGGAGGATGACGCAGAAATTTGTAGGCATGGATAGACCATGCAAGAGCTCATGAACAGGAGTTCATGAAAATTTTCAAGCGAGGGTGTATGATGCAGGAGCATCGTATAAAGCCCAAAGCACATGCCTAGCCAAAGGAATAGCTGGATGCGCAGATGGAAAAAAGGGGCATGTTTTTATGAAAACGTTTTGAATTTTCAAATTTAAAGCATTAATGTAAAAGCTAGGAGAAGCGTACTCGTATTTATGTCTTGGAGATATGAATAGATTTACAGGAATTACTCTTATCTGTTGGATGTAATAGGCAATTAAGTCTATTAATGTAAATTAGGTAGGTATGAATGTTAGATTGGATAGTTTAGAATCATAGGAGGGAAAATGGATATAGACACCCTCACCCTTGTATCATAGTAACAATAGATGATCATTCAGAATTCATAAGTTGTAGAGTTGTAGCAGAGAGATGTAGAGAAGAACCCATGTATAGGAGCACTTCAGTTAATATATGAAGCTTTGACTCAACTTTCATGGTGTTATGATGCTTACTGTTTACATTTGTTAAATGGTATGTTTACAGTTGATTTTTTTCTCTGCTATGCATTTATTTCAATCATGCATTGTGTATATGATTTCATGGTGAATGTATGAAGTCTGAGAGAGGAGAAGAATGAGTTTCAATTGTTTCTCTTCTTGAGATATCCCGCAAGGAGTGCAGTGAACGTCCACAAGGTGTGTGTTGATGAGGGATGAGTTTTATCTCAGAAAGATCAGGAGAGATACCGTTGTTCTCATACCAGTTGAAGTACAAGTGAAGCACAAAGCCATGCAAGGTGTGTGCAGGCCAGTTGAATCCTTGGATTTTATAAATCCATAAGGAATATTGAAGGACCACTGTTGTAAGGAGTGCACAGGGTCGAAGATCCAAATAACTAGAGGTTATTTGAAGGTTTTCCGCAAGGAGTGTGAGCAAGGATCATTTTGGAATCTTGAGTTTATAAGTGAAATCTCAGGAGGGATTTAACCTTTGAAGTGTTCGAAGGGAGACAGAGGCCGAAATCATCTCATAGAAGTTAAGTTCAGGAGGGAGAACGCCGAGTCGTTTGGACATAATTCCTTGAGGAGTGCATATGGTGGTCAGAACTCTCCATGGAGAACTCGTGAAGTCGTGAGGACCGTATGATCTAGAGGAACTGTAAGGTGGTTAGGAGTTGGATGAATCTTCCACCCTGACGTCAAGAATCAATGTGGACCATTGATCGTGGTCTGTTGAGCTGTCAGATCATTTTGGGAATTCGAGATTCACAAGTTTGGAGTGTATGCCAAAATCCTTGGTCACTCTAAAACCCGAATCGCGAAAGGTATAATCAAGTGTGAAATTTTGGTATTTCGGGGTTTGGCATACCAGAAATCTCGATGAAAATGAGCCAGGACCTTAGCATTGAAAATACCGAAGTCGTGAAACACGACATGCCTTTGGTGTGAAACATCGACATTTCATCATATCAGGGTTCGGCATTTCAGAAATCCTGATGACAAGGAGCTGGGACACTTTGCATTGAAAAAACCAAAGTCACAAAACAAAAAGTGCCATCGGAGTGAAATCCTAGGCATTTCGGCATTTCCAGGGTCCGGGAAGTAGAGGAGACAAGTGATTTTTGGAACCGAGAGTTTCAAATCCCTAGTACACGAAATCCCGAAAAAGAGTCGTTATTTCAGAATTCGAGAATTGGTGTGGCAAGTGAGTTGGGATCGAGAATCGCAAACTCCTGGTACGTGGAGTCCTGAAAGGCCATCAATCGTGCATTCCAAGGGACGTTGAGCACATTTCAACATTCCAACATTTCAAAATTCGGGGAATCATAAGGAAAGAGGAACAATTGTTGGGTCATTCACTCAAGTCCCAAAATGCCTAATTTAGTGGCAATGGGTGGTGTGTGTTGGAGCGGTCAACCCTCATTGACAATTCGCATTTCGGCATTCTTCAAGAGCTGTGGGATATATCGAGACTGTCCAACTCGCGAAATCCGAAATCTTTTGGGGCTTAAACAAAAGGGGTTAATTAACTCTTCGACTAGTTTGGAAAAGATCCTATGCGGATCTCGGCTCGAGGGTCAGGGGTCTGCGTCACTTAGCAAGACTA
The DNA here is from genome assembly GCA_009831015.1 of Picea engelmannii. NCBI lineage: Eukaryota > Viridiplantae > Streptophyta > Pinopsida > Pinales > Pinaceae > Picea > Picea engelmannii. Next base: position 319,297 of record ML806746.1, read on the forward strand.
TATGAGAAAAAGAAATATTATCTCAAATTGTTCAGACAATACCAAGATGTCTTTGCATGGTCCTATCAAGATTTGAAAACGTATGATACCCACATCATTCAACACACTATCCCGTTAAAACCTGAAGTGAAACCTTTCCAACAAAATCTCCTAAAGTATCACCCATCCCTGGAACCTCTCATGTATCAGGAAATAAAAAAACTTTTATATGCGAAGATCATTTTCCAGGTTAGGCACTCCACATGGGTAGAAAATCTTGTCCTGGTGAGGAAAAAATTGAGAGAGATCCGCTTATGCGTAGATTTTAGGAACCTCAACAGAGCTTCAAAAAAGGACAATTACCCAGTCCCATGGATGGAACAAATCCTGCAGACCATGTCTAGCTTGGATATTTTCTCTCTACTAGACGGTTTCTCAGGTTACAACCAAGTTCTGGTTTCGAAGGAAGGCCATTTAAAAACCACCTTCTGAACCAAGTGGGGAACCTTCTATTATAAATGAATACCTTTCAGGTTAATTAACACAGGAGAAACCTTCCAAAGGGCCATGGATGTATATTTCCAGGGACTAATCAATAAATGTGTGGTAGTATATCTAGACGACGTAAAGGTGTATTCAAAGAATAGAGAAGAGAACATTCAACACTTAACTCATATTTTCGAAAGGTGTAGGAAATACGGTGTATCCTTAAACCCTAATAAAACCATCTTCGATGTCGAGGAAGTTAATCTATTAGGTCACATTATATCTCAAACAGGCATTCGCATAGACCCATAAAGGATTAAGGCCATATCTCAACTCCCCTTGCCCCATAACAAGAAATCTATGCAGTCCTTTTTCGGGAAAATCAATTTTGTGAGGAAATTCACTCCCAATTTCATAGAAACCATCAAACCCTTACAAAAGATGATTCACAAGGATGCCAATTTAAGTGGGATGATGAGAGAAAATTTTATTTCAACAATATCAAAGCTGCTATATCCCAGTCCCCGGTGTTGTGAAATCTCGATTTCAATAGAGACTTATTCCTCTATACTTTCGCCTTCGACCAATCGTTAGCTGCAGTTTTGACTCAGAAGGATTATGACAACAACAAGGCCTCGGTCTCATTCATGATTACTAATCTTAAATCGATTGATCTCAATTATCGTGCTATAGACAAACATGACTATGCAATATATAAGGAAGAAAAACATTTTAGGTCTTACATCCTCAAGAACCACACTAAAGTGATTTTACCACACCCTGAAGTCTGATCCTTGTTTACCCAACAAGAAATGGGGGAAATAAGAGGGAACTGGATGGTAGTAGTCCATGATTTTGATCTAGATATAAAACCTACCAAACTAGTAAAAGGACAAGGGTTATGCATGCTTGTCGTCGAAGCCCAAGACCAAGTAAGTGAAGATTCTGGATGGGAGAATGAAATGACACTATGGTGTGGCGAAGTATCATACATCTCCATAGGACAAGAGTCTTGGTATAAGGATTTAACTTATCTCCTACACCATGGGACATGTCCGAAAAATCTCAACCCTAGGGAAAGGAGAGCTCTCAGGTTAAAATCTGCACAATATCGCCTTATAAGTTTAGTACTCTTCCAGATCAATTATGATGGGGTACTATTAAGATGTCTCAAATTTGAAGATGCAGACAAAGTGCTCTCCATGATGGCCCTATTGAGGGGCATTTCGCAGAAAACACCACCGCTCATAATATTCTGAGAGTCGACTATTATTGGCCCACCTTGTTTAAAGATTCTCATACCTACACTAGAAGTTGTAAAACCTGTCAAATGAGCGCAAGAAATGAGAAGAGAGAAGCAGTCCCACTCCAACTTGTGACTGTATCGAGGAATTTTGAGCAATGGGAGTTGGATATCATAGGAGAAATTGCACCCATCTCTTCAAGACAACATAAGTACATTCTTACTGCTACCGATTATTTCACGAAATGGGTAGAGGCCATCCCTTTGACTCATGTAAAATCAAATGTAGTGATCCAATTCATAGAATAACAATTGATCACAAGGTTTGGTGTCCCTTCTATCCTAGTTTTTGATAATGCTGCTTATTTTTCTTCCACCCTTTTAACGGAGTTTTTTCTGGACAAAGGAATCATAATTAGGTACTCGATGAATTATTATCCCTAGGGAAACGGTGTGGCGGAATCAACTAACAAGAACCTAGTGAGGATATTAAAAAAGATGGTTGCAGATAACAAAAGGAATTGGCATAATCTACTCCATAACGCTATGTGGGCCGATAGAGTCACACCCAAAGAAGCTATAGGAAATTCCCCATATGTTCTGGTCTACGGGAAAGAAGCCATCCTCCGAAATGGACTCTATCTTCCATCTCTTCAACTATCCCAATATTCCAGCGAGGATCCTTCATCGACCATACAATGAAGAATCAACACTCTTCTCATGCTGGAGGAAGAAAGAGAAAACGCTAAGTCAAAATTACTAGCACACCAACAGATAGTGAAAATATGGTTCGATAAGCATAAGGCTAAAGAGAAGAACTCTGAAGTAGGAGACCTAGTCCTAAAGTGGGATAGAGAAAATGAACCGAAAGGGAAGCATTCTAAGTTTCAAAATATGTGGCTTGGACATTTCCAAGTGGATGAAAAAATTGGGGTAGACACGTATCGGTTGCAGAATCTAAGGGGGGAAACTGATGCCCTTCTAGTGAATGGCCAGGCCCTAAAATAATATTTCCAGTAATAATATTTCATTAAATAAATAATAATAATAATAATCCCTTTTGTTTGTATGTTGTTTTCATGATTTTGGTTCTAGATAGATATTTGTGATTTTGCTCTATTTTCATTTTGTAGTTTTGTTTTCTGCACTTTTGAAGGTTGTGATTATCAAGACAATGGTCGACATCAAATCATGTGACATAGTGAACTTTGTTCCTAACTCATCCTCACAAACAACACAAGAATCATCGAGGAACCTACGGTCTCTTTGAAGAGTCCTTTACCCAGCTTGTGCAAATGAACAACTTTGGAGAAATGTCAGAAGTGTTTGCTTAGTGGTTTGGTAAGACCATGAGAAAAAGTTGGAAAGTCGAAAAGGACTACATGAACCCAGAAGGAAAAGCTAGCAAATAATTCACCTTAACCATCTCGCTTTGAAAATTAAAACATACATCATCCTCTCTCACTTGCTCAGGGAATTATTCTGAAATAAAGTTAAACTATAGAAAAAACGTGAACAATCGGAGAGGGTATGCAAATATCTTCGTCGAGGATATAGATGCTTGCTGGAAACAGAGAAAGGTATGTGATGTCGGGGCGACTCCGTCATGGATATGGACGCTCACTGACAGCAGAGCAACACCATAGAAAGTGATCAAAGGTAATTAAAGGATTGATGCCAGTGAATACTTTTCTATATTTTTGTCTAAAAGGTCATGATTTAGGGTTACAGGAACGAAGGAGGAATAAAGGTTAAAACCCCACGGGAAGACCTGGAATCATCAAACGAATAAGTTCAAAGTGCAAAGGTAAAAGAGGCTCGGATTCAAAACTAGTCAAGGTTCTCCATCAACTTTTGTATCAACTGAGCCTTGGAGAAGGAAAAAAGATTCTTCTTTTTCCCAGTGAATCGCCATTTTTTGAGCACTCAACACACCCTAAAAAGGTTTATGTCATTTTTTTACTTTTTGGGTACCACTTGATCTTTCGCACTGTCTGATTGCGCTTTAGTATGAAACAACTATTTGTGCTTATCATTTATGTTTTCATGTTGAGTCGTTTAAAGTCTGCTTGAACATGTGAAAATCATCTCAAATTTAAAAGGGAGTAACATTTACTTAAGGAATCGATAGTCTAAAGCTTTCCCCAATGCGCTTAGGAAATTCGGCATCAGGAAAGATTAAAAGTGGCGAAAATCACTTGAGAAAACCAAAATAACCGAGCCCCGAATTTCACCATCGTTGGCAGAAGGAGGTCTCTTGTCTCCGTGAATAATCTTCACTAAAGATATCGTCGAAGACAGATCCATTTGACATAGGCATAAGATTAGAAGAATAAGCATCGCGTGAGGTAAAGGTAACATCACCGATTGTCGATTTCCGAAATATTTTCGGTGTCGGGAATTTACGAAGATGATAACCCATGAAGAAAACTACACATTAGTTTTACCTTTGAACGTTGATCCCCGATTCCATCCCGACATTGGTAGTCACAATATCTATCTCTTTTAGCGCATTCAACATGAATGAAGCCCAAGTGCAATCCTTACCCACAAGCCGAGTTCTAGATTTTATTTTAATAACCCCGAGTCAGTACCGCCACGTCAACATCAATCGGCATCAAAAGTTTCTTAAGGAAAATATCAATGAACTTACAAAGAAACTTAGAACAACTATAATTATAAAATCACATGGTTTACGAGAAGCTTAGATAAAAAAACATGGTAGATTTACATACAAAGAGGGAACACGATACTTTCAACTGTAAAACATTTTTGAAATATCATATATTAAGGCTCCCACCAAGCTCAAGTTACATACAAATAAACACCACCGACACCTTGAATAACTAACCCGGTTACATTGAGAAAGTGAAAACCCTTACACCAAATAGAGAAAACTATCAAACGTCACTTTGAAAAATGAAAAACAAGAGTCTGCCCATCATGTATCTCCTGCACACAGACCTTCTCCTAGACTACTCCTCGCGCCTTGAAGTGTTTTCATTTTTCCTTCCCCGCCATCCTCTGCTCTTCGCATAGCTGCATAATTGTATATTGTGCTTCCTGAAGCTGTCTCTTGAGCCAATTTGTGATTCCTTTGCGACCCTCTGGTACCGATACCTCATGGTTCTTTGTCGCAAACTATCTCTGCAATTTTCTATTTTCTTGATAAAGATCGACTATGGTGAGTTGGGTCCACTCTAGATGCTAGATGGGACACCCAACGAAAGATACCAATGTCTTTTCCCTTCCCTTTCATCTCCCACTTCCTTGACTGGTATTCTTGACAGGCCCCGACCAAGTAGTGTGCATTGTAAAATCCTTAGCGGCCAGGTGTGCACTTAGCTCAGTTGGGAGGTGGCTTTCTCCTCCTATTTCCTTATTTTTTCTAGGCCTCCCTCTCCTTGGTGGTGTCTTCTTCTGAAAGGGAATGACCTCCAACATATGTCCTTCAGATGTATTTTTCTCCACTCCCACCTTCTCTTGAGACTCTGACACCGTTTCTGAGCAAAAGTAGGTACCTCCTATTGAAGCTTCAAGGACACTTGATGCCAATAAGAAAGAGTCCCAGGCACATTGGGGCTCGGACCTGGCACTCCAGATACCTCAAAAACCCCGTCCCTTGTTTAAAGGGGATCCCATAGTGCGATGAAATACTGTCTTAGATGTCTGCGGATGAATAAAATACCACGCCACAAATTTTTTCTATAACTGAACTCGCAAGACCAACACTACCGATGAATAAACTCAGCTGATGCGTAGAATCCCCACAAAGCCTCTAGAATTTATAGCATAATGAGGAAGCAAAATCGGATGTGCCAAAGAAAACTCATGCCTCACAACAAGATGTCTTGAAGATTTAACGCGTCACAACTGCTCAATGGATGCAATCCAGAACATATGAAACACTGCTTATCGGAGTTGTAGGGAATATACGGTACAATCATTCCAATCTCTTTAATCTCCCTAGCTTCCATTATTAGCGAATGATAGTTAACACACTTGGTGATATGGCTTCCAGAGGAACAAATTTCCTCAACTTGGGGCATTTAACGACTTCCTTATTATGGTATTTGACCTTTTGGGAGCGTACATGCACTTTTGACACACGTTTGACTATGGCATCCTTTCCCAACCCCAAGGGTCAATCAACCACTATCACGGTTTCGACGCTCATATCTATCGTACTTGATTTTCCATGCTATGGTGTGCAAATATAACTCATTCAAACTGAAGAGGAGAGACGACGTGGAAGAGGACATTATAGGTCATTCAAAAGGGCAACTGGGATCACATAAGTATTAAATGATCGAGACTAATGAGCTCTACAGGTAAGCATCAGTCTATTATGTTTCTATTTACATATTACTATGCATTGCCTGATAAGTGATTTCTAAACTACCTAAACCCCGATTGCAAGAAATATCCTCCCAACTACCGAACAAAGTTTGCTCCATAACCTCACCGAGGAACTCAAAAGAAACATCGAAGCAAAATCAACAAATTAATGAAGGATATTGGACTCCATGAGTTCGACACCCCTGACAAATTCATCTACCTAAGAGATGTAGTTGAGTCGCATGCCAAACAAGATTCACTATGGATTGAAGAGCCTTCAAAGATGACCGATGTGAGGCCAGGGCAAGTGTAATGATTTGCAGGACATCCAATCAGAGATCGAACCATGCTACAACAATTAAACTCCAGTCTATTGAAGTACCAGATGCATGCGATGGACATCAGAGGAATACATGTGGTTCCGGTGGAAAAACACAAATTTCCATGGGCCCAAATTTGTGAAGATCTGTTTATCAATTGGTCTGAGTACGAGAGAAATCACCCTTTCAAGAGATATCGTGGGCTAACTATTAAAGAAACTGTTAGTATAGGATTCCACGTGGTGATTTTTTTTTTTCTTAAAATGCACTTAGCCGTTAATTTCAGTTAAACTTTACATTATAAATAAATTCATCGACCAAATAGTTAAGGGTCGATGGTTGTTCCAAGAACTCTTTCTTTCTGGTTGTTAAGAATTATTTTGAAGCTGCTATGAATTGAGAAGTCGTTCTGGACCAAAGACAAAGTTATTTTCATCAAATGCATGTGTGAGTGGATGAATAGAAGAACTATTTCGTATCTCATTTCATGAATAGATGTAACAAGTAAGAGTTGTCCAATTTATTTTCAAGTTATCTGGTGCAATGCTTTGTTGTTCTTTTCTTTAATGATGAAGATGATGAATCATTGTGTGATTATGTGATGAATGGTTATGGTGGATGAATTATTTTTCTTGTCATTATCTTATTGCCTATGTGTTTTCTTTCTGATAATTAGTAATATCAAACAGTAATTGGATGTTGACATGGTTAACTTATTAGTACTAGGCCTGTGGTATAAAATTGTCATCTGCATGTTTGAGAAGCAGGTTATCCCAAGCTCAGCCTCTTCCCCAATAGATAGAACTTAATTCTATTTTGTTTCCAAGTTTGTTTATACCGGCTTACACCTCACATCGGTCCCGTCCAAGAGAAAATACAAAAAAATATAGTCTAAACTGAAGGAAGAGACTTCACAAGGAAACATTAAAGGCCATTGATTAATTGGTCGGATCAAGAGATCTCGAGAACCATTCCATTCCAAACACTATGGAGTTTAATTGGGCCTCAGTGGAGGGTTTGGTTCCTACTGTTGAACTAGGTATTTGAGACAACACACCCCTCACTCCTAGTTCCAACCCCTCAGAAATTGTTTTTTTTCATCGATTTCGATAACTAGTGCTTTGCTCAGTAAGAAGCAATGCAACATTTGGATTTAGCGGTCCAAATTACGAAACCATGCCTCGGGAGCAGATGGAAAATGTAGTCACCTATTCCATGCTTAAAAAATCATGCAAAATCTCATGGAGCTCAAAAATGCTGCTATGTTAGGCTTTTATGCCTCGAGGATGAATTGCCAAGACTCCTCGAAATGGTTTGGGATGTGACTTGCAACTGGGCATAAAATGAAAACCGAGACTCAGATTGAGGAATCGTCAACTCCAATGGATTTTTGGGATAGGATTTCACCTAGAGCACCCTTCACTCTCGGGTTCCATGCCTTGGAAATTTCTTTACTCATTGATTTCGAGAAATTGTGTTTTTCTCAGTTTGAAGAAAACCAACGTTTGGATTAAGGGGTCCAATTTATGAACCCTTCCTTAGGAGAAGATGGAAAATATAGTCACCTAGTCCACACCTAAACAATCTTCCAACATCTCACAAAACTCAAAAATGATGCTCCATTAGGTTTTTATGTCGTCAGGAGAAATTGGTCGAGTACCTGAAATGGTTTGGGATGTGACTTGCAATTGGGCATATAACGAATATCGATAATCGTATTAAAACATAGAATTTGATGGATTACTGGGATAGGATTTCAACTAGAATACCCCTCACTCTTGGGTGCCATGCCTCAGAAGTTTCTTTAATCATTGATTTCGAGAACTAGTGTTTTGCTCAGTTTGAAGCAATGCAACATTTGGATTAAGGGGAAAATTTATGAAACCATGCCTTAGGAGTGGATGGGTAATATGGTCACCTATTCCATTCCTAAACAATCTTGCATCTTCTCACGGAACTCAAAAATGTTTCTCCGTTAGTCTTTTATACCCTGAGTGGGAATTGACCAAGAGTCCCCAAAAGGTTTGGGATGCGACTTGCAACTGGGAATAAAAATAAAATCGAGACTTGAATTGAGGAACCATCATCTTTGTTGGATTCCTGGCATAGGATTTTAGCTAGAGCACCCCTCACTCCCAGTTTCAACTCCTCAGAAGTTGTTTTTTTCATCGATTTTGATAACTAGTGCTTTGCTTAGTAATAATAAATGCAACATTTGGATTTAGGGGTCCAATTTATGAAACCATGCCTTAGGAGAAAATGGACAATGTGGTCACCTAGTCCATGCATAAAAAAGCATGAAGAATCTCATGGAGCTAAAAAATGTTGCTTTGTTAGGCTTTTATGCCCAGAGGATGAATTGCCAAGAGTCCCCAAAATGGTTTGGGATAAGACTTGCAACTGGGCATAAAATGAAAAATGAGACTCGAATTGAGGAACCGTCGACTTTGATGGATTCCTAGCATAGGATTTTAGCTAGAGAACCATTCAAATAATACACAATATTCTTGCGACAAATTAGCTATACTATCGATGAATTTTTTTCGTTGATAGTATAGAAAATTCATTTCAAGATTATTTGCATTCGTCTCTCTTGTGACGATATGAAATGATGCTTGGATTCATTTCATATTTGGTTTATCAAATTGAAATCAAAATTTTATACTTTGCAAGCTAGATGGACCTTGAGTCAAATACAAATATGAAATTTGGAATCATTAACATATCTACTAGAACATATGAAAAATAGGGTTTATGGTTTACATGATGATATGATGATGGAATAAAGAGTGTGTATGAGTGAAATTTGAGTCCAGAAACCCTCCCATATCATTAATGCATGCAAATATTCTATCCATGTCAAATTTCAATGCATACAGATACAATTTGAAAAAATGTCAACGTTGGCCCCATTCACATGTCATTATTGTCGGCCTCTAGTATTTTTATGGTGTTGATTAAGAAATCAACAAAAAAAGGGGAATTTTCATCACAACTATGACACAGATACATTGTATATACATTAATGTAGAACCTAAAATAAAAATGAAGAAAGACTGACGAAAACTTAAAACTTGCGTCAACCAAATTGTGTACTTTGAAAGAAAATTAGGGTTTACGGTTTACATGATGAATTGATGATGGAAGAAAGTGGGTGTGTGAGTGAAATTTGAGTCTATAAACCCTCCCATATCGTTAAGGCATGAAAATATTCTATCCATGTCAAATTTCAGTGCATACAAAAACAGTTTGAAAAAATTTCAATGTTGGCCCCATTCACAGGTCACTGTTGTCAGTGTCTAGTCCTCGTACAATTTTCGTTCCTTGTTCCTTGTAAAAATTGTTTGAAATTACACATGTACCAACATCTAGTACTGCAAGGGAGTAGTTTTATGGCGTTGATTAATCAATCAACGAAAAAAGAGGGATTTTTCATCAGTACAACTATGACACAGATACATTGAATATAAATTAATGTAGAACCTGAAAGAAAAATGAAGAAAGACTGATGCAAACTTAAAACTTGCGTCAACCAAATTGTGTACTTTGAAAGAAAATTAGGCTTTCAAAAAAATTTATATAGAAATGACAAAAACATTTATCGAAACTTTGTTGATGCAACACTGTGACAACAAAATTGATGAAATCTTATATGATCACGATGGTATAAAAATGAAAGAGCTTCTCTTAGTTTCAAGAATAATTTATCCTATACTAAACAAGGCCAACCACGTGAACGTGGAATCTCATATGGCCCCTCCCCTCCCCCTCACATCTCTCTCAATTGATCCCCAAAACCGAATCTTAAAATAGAAAATAATCGAAAGCAACGTCCTATTAAGATTCATGCATAGAAACTACAAAAACAAAAATTAATGAAGGTACACGAAATTATGTGTTCCTAAATGATATTTTTAGTCTACCACGTACTTTAGTATATTGACAACTATTTTCAGATTTCACATAATAATTAAATTGTTGATACTGAGAGGGGGGTGAATCGGTATCAAGTACAATTTAAAACCTTTTTCAACTTATACTTAAACCATTTAACTATATCCAATGAGCAATGAACAATAGTATAAGAGTTACACCAATACACCACAATACACCATGCACAATATATGAGAAATAATCAATAGTTATTGTTCAAGGGAAGTAATGACTTCCAAAGGTAGCTACACCTTCCAAATGTTAAGGGAGGGATAAACCTCCAATAGGAAGATACAATCCTCCAATATCAAGAGAGAGTTGAACTCCCCATCCTTTCCCCTTCCTTCCACCCAAGAATATATGAGAGATAATAAAACTTTACATTAAATCATCACCATCAACCAATCATCACATAGAACCTGATAATG
>ML806747.1:20841-33640 GCA_009831015.1 Picea engelmannii
ATAGCCCCCCCAGACCCTGCAGAGGGGGTACCCCCCCTCTGCACTCCCCCGCGTGGAAGAGTGTACATACTTCTGGGGTGTAAATACTTCATGGGGTATAAACATGGCTGAAAGCAAGGACCTCTGAATCAAGAAGATAATCAAGCTCCACAACCAACAATATATGCAACCATCATTTCTCTTTTGTAAACATATTTTATATTATGCATTCTCATATTCATTTATATATTATTTATTATCCTTATAGATATATTTATATTCCAAGTATTTTGGATATTTAACTTGTGAGGCAGATTTGGTTATCACACATATCCTCTTCTTTTTCTCATTAACAAATAAAACTTAGGGTTTAATCTCAAAAAACTAATAATTGTTGCAACTGCTTCTTCATTTAATTTTCTTCTAGAACATACTATTTAAACAACCTAACATTTGACAATCAGGATTCTGACAATAATTGTATTTCATGCTCCACTTCCCTCTTGGGTGGTAGCCTTATAGGCTCCTGGAACACTCCCCTGTATACCTATAGAAAATCCTCCAATTTGTGTTTCTTATCTTTAGTACACCCCTCTAGGGGTGCCTTTACTCTTATTGACTCATCCTCAGCATGATTTTATCTTAAGAAAAGTCAAAAATATCTTTTACTAGAAATAATCAACTTCTTGGCTTAGTTGGCACTTACCAATGAGATCTTAGTTGGCACTTACCAGTGAGATATTTGAATTTCCTTTATGCATGTTGATGATGTAGGACTTTCCATCCTTGATTAGTATATATAGGTTGGCTCTCTGCATGGCTATTTAATCCCTCATATACATGTAGGGGCTTCCAAAGACTACACCACACACATCCAAGGGTACTACATCCAACGCCACTTCACCAATAAAATATGTACTTAAAACAAATTTAATATTACATTATTTTGTTACCTTGATATCGACATCCTTGTTTACCCAACATAATAAATAGGGGATAGGTTGATTGTGAACCTCCAATCCAATCTTGTTGACTAGATATACTGCTATAAGATTAGCCTATGAACTAGAATCGAACAAAGAGTCTATCTTAGTATTCTTGACGTGGATCTTGATGTGGAAGAGTTTGGTCATCTCCTTCTATTTCTAGTGATGAAGGCTACTCATATTCACCTCCTTCTGCAATGATGTGTAGACAATTTTCTCATCCACGTCAGAGCTTCTTTCACCCTGATTGCTTGAATCTGTTCTTTTTCTTTGAATCCTTCTCATGGTTCTTCAATTTCAACTCTGGATGTAGTTTCCAACACTTTTACTTAGTGTGCCCATCAATATTACAATGGTTGCTAGGATCCTTGCATTAATGTGCAATGACTACCATCTTCTTATCCTTTCCCCCTTTCCACTTGTTCTTCCCCTCCTTGGAAGCTTCTTGGTGCTCTTTCTGCTTGGAACCGCTTGACTGCCTTTTTTTTTGCACATGTTTTCTAGATTGTGTTCTTGTACACATGCCTTGTCCATTGTCCTTGGCTTGAAAAACATTAATTTATTTCATAGATGGCTATGTAGACCCCGTAGATACTTGAGGAGTACATCTGGGATCTTGGGAGAGATTCCCAACATGATGGTCTTCTTTTTGAACTCGGTGGTGTATGCTTTTATACTCTATCCTTGCTTCTTATTGAAGTAGTGCCACCAGATCCATTGGTCCTATACATACCCAATAGGGTAGAATTGAGACTTGATGAGGGTTTTGAAGTCCTCCCACCTAGTTATTGGTGGATCACCTCACCTTCCAACCTAAGTGTTTTTGTATGTCATTCCCACCATATTAAAGCATGGTCCTCTAACTTTAGTCTAGAAAATGATATGTTCTATTATTCATCTATAGGGAGAAAATTTAAATAAACTCATAGTTGTTGCAACCAATGATTCCATAAGTTGAAGAGATATACAACATTCCATCCAAAAACAGATGGGCAAACATAAGCAGTCAATAGGATTTTGGTGCATCTTTTGAGGGGTTACAATTTGAAGCATCTAAATACCTGGGATGAAAATATGATTTACATACAACACTCTTATTAAAGAGTATTCCACACTTCTATTAGTAAGTCACATTTTGAAACTTGCTTTGGATATTTTCCTTCTTCACCCTTGGATGTTGTATATGGAAAACAAGGAGGAGTGAGGGAAGACCTTACAAGAGATGCATTGAGAGTAGAAAAAAATGTTGAGAATATTAGGAAAATCCATTTGCAAGTACAAGAGACATTCCCAGTTATTGGTATGTCATTCCCACCATATTAAAGCATGGTCCTCTAACTTTAGCCTAGAAAATGATATGTTCTATTATTCATCTATATGGAGAAAATTTAAATAAACTTATAGTTGTTGCAACCAATGATTCCATAACTTGAAGAGATATACAACATTCCATCCAAAAACAGATGGGTAGACATAAGTAGTCAATAGGATTTTGGTGCATCTTTTGGGGGTTACAATTTGAAGCATCTAAATACCTGGGATGAAAACATGATTTACATACAACACTACTATTATTCCACACTTCTATTAGTAAGTCACATTTTGAAACTTGCTTTGGATATTTTCCATATTCACCCTTGGATGTTGTATATGGAAAACAACGAGGAGTGAGGGAATACCTTACAAGAGATGCATTGAGAGTAGAAAAAAATGTTGAGAATATTAGGAAAATCCATTTGCAAGTACAAGAGACACTAAAAAAGTCATAGGAAAAACACAAGGCTAAACATGATCAACATGTAATTGTGAAGTCATTCAAAGTGGGAGACATAGTTTGGTTACAGTTGAGCAAGGAAAGACTACACGGTCCTGGTAAGAAGATCAAGACTTTGCAGTATGGACCTTTCGAGATATTGGAGAAGGTGGGAGATAATGCCTACACAATCACTCTACCTCCATACATGCGCATTTACTTAGTAGTGAATTTGAAGAATCTCAAACTCTATGAGCATTCCATGTTGGATAAGGAGGAGGAGTAAGTCCTACCTTCCATAATTAGGCCCCCTGATCCTTGGTCAAATTTTCTTGTTTCCTTGGCAACGTCATTATTGACCATTGGCCTCACTTCATTCAAAGTTTCTTTGATTTCTTCAAGTCTTTGACCATAATTAGTCTTTTGGCCATCAAAAATTCAGAAATTCCATGAAAGAAGAATTACTCCACTGCAAGAAAATTAAAAGAATATTAAAACCAGAAAATTGAAAGAAAAGATAACTTGTCAACATCAAGGAATCATAGGTACAATAAATACCACTCTGCCGCTACTGTATATAAAATAAAAATAAAATAGAAACCTTACAGCTACTGTAACCCATCATTTGGGGGACTAATAAATCCATGCACGATGGGCTAAAACGTGTCAAGAAACGTTGATCTTGTCGCAACTTTTACTTAGGAAAAAGTTAATAAATGATTATTAAGATCATGAGTGCTATCATTGTCACTTGGAATATCGAACAACCACTAAAAACCACATTTGTAATCGGTGCTTACTATCCTCTGTTCTAAGGGTTTGGGAAAGGAAACAAAAATACGACCTAAGCAACTTGCCATACATCGGGGATTGGGTACAAGAAATAATAAACCATATCAAGTGACTATTCAATGCTATATAAGATTTGAAACATCCACTATACATTGCACAATCCAAAATTGATTTGATTTAGGGTATAAAGAATCAATTCTCTTGAATCTATGCTGGGTGCACCTATCATTTTTCTCTCATTAGCCTATTGAAAGAAGCAGAGAGCCAACAAGCAAGGCGGCTAAGTTAAGACAAGAAAGTTGTAAAAATCAAGTGCACATTCTCAACTGCTCACCACTCGTTTCTCTACACAAAGTCCACAACAATCATCACATCTTTACTTCAGGTATATACCACGACAGAGTCATCATGGGAATATTTTGTTGGAATTTCCCGTCGCATAGAATCTCATTGTCATGTTACATACCTTTTCCCAAAGAACCATGGGAAATTCCTACTCATGTATCATGGCTTTAGCATCCCCTATAATGGATCGATTCTTCCATTCTACAACCCCATTATGTTATGGGTTGTACGAAACTGTCAATTTCCTCTTGATTCCTTCCTCCTTGTAGAAACCATCATACTCCTTGGAGGTATAGTCTCCTCCATTACCTGATCTCAAGAATTTGATCTTCTTCTGTGTTTGGTTTTCAACTAGAGCTTTGAACTCGTGAAACCTGCTGAAGACATCATCCTTTGTCTTTAAGAAGTATATCCAAGTATTGTAAGAGAAATCATCAACAAAAGAAACAAAAATACATGCTTCTTGATATTGATTCTATTGACATCAGTCCAAAAAGATCTGAATGTACTAGATCTAAAATCCCCTTAGACCTGCTCATTGCTTGGGAAATCAACCTTGACACGATTTACAAGCACACACACTCTATATACACCATGATGCTCTATACTAAACTCTGGGAGACCTATGACTATCTCCCTCATAATAGGAAACACCTTGTGATGTAGGTGCCCCATCCTCTTGTGCCACAACTCACACAAATTGTCATTGTTGTGCACCAAGGTTTGAACATGTTCACCTTGCAACTTGTAAAAAATACCTTCTCTAACCCCTATTACTTGAGCTGTATCTGGGATATAATCCTTTTTCCTGATGAGGACTTGCTTCTTCTTGAACTCAACTGCAAAGTCCTTATCCTCCATGACTGAAACTGAAATAAAATTCTTCCTGAGACTTGGAACAAACAAGACATCATCAAAACATAAAAAATTACCTTACTCGAGTTGGAAGAGAATTGTACCAACTCTTACTTTTGGGTACTTGACATCATCACCAAGCTCAAATTGTACTCTTGAGTCTTGCTTCTTCAGACTAGAAAACAACTACCAGGAATATGTCATATGTCGATATGCCCCACTATCCACATACCACACTTTTTTTAAGAATCCTGTTGGTAGAAAGGAAATATACCAATGAGAAATCCTTCTCGAACTTGGTATCAAACTCATTCATCTGAGTTTTTCCAGAGGTTATTACTTGCTTCTATTGCTACTTCCCTTTACCCTTCTTCTTATTTGGACATTATGATGGATAATGGCCATGTTTATGACAATTGAAGAACTTGATTTTACTTAAGTCTGTTCCTCGCTATGAGGTTGACTTCTCACTCTTTCTCTTACCCTTGTTGGGTCCTTTACCTCTGCCCTTATTTGAGTGACCAAATAGTGCTAGGTTCTATTCACCATCATTTTTATTGGCCTTGACTCCATTTGAGTATCCTCTTGGATACACTCATCCCAAAGCCTCTCAAAGTCAAAAATATTTTCCCGAGTGCAGATAACTTTGAAAAATGGTTCCCACAAAGTTGGGAAACCATTTTGTTCCATGTTCACTAGCTCTGCATCTTCAACCTTTTCCCCAACTACTACAAGTTGATCACAAATCTATGTGATCTTCATAAGGTAATTGGAGATTGTGTCTAATATGATCATCACTATGGATCCGAGTTTGTTCCACAATGTCATCTTCATGTTTATGTTTCGACTTCGGTAGAGACTAACTAGGGAATCAAACATCTCCATCATTATCTTCTTCTCATATACATGAGGGATCAGATGATCCTTTATGGCATCCAAGATCATCCATTTGGCCTTCACTTCTGTCTTGTTGTGAGCTACTGAATTTTTCTGATTTATAGGCAGATTAGAAACATTCTTGACAATATCCTAAAGATCATTATCTTCTAGTAAGAGTGTAACCCCCGCCTTCCATGATAAGAAATTCAAGGCACCATCGAATCTGTCCTAAAATTTGAGGCTAATCAATGCCAACTATGAGATCTACTACACAAACTACTAAATATGAAAATGAAACTTTGAAACCCTTTCACTATTCATCCTTCTTCCCCGTAGTTGATTTACCATTGCAAAGCCTAGAGAATCTCAATAAGAGAAATAAGTGTTGATACCATGTGAAAATTCCAAGCCCTGGGTGACTAAAGTCCTTATGATATCAATCAAACAAGTAGATTGTTGAATTTAATTATTATAGAAATAAATTTCAAACATATCATTAATCACATTGTTGGGCTCCACTTTTGCCATATTTTATGGCATAAAAATACATTCATCATTACACCTTTTCCTCCATTTCGCCAATAATATACGTCTCATTACACCATAAACCGCCATTATTTGTCGCCATTCACAAGTATACATATAGTGTGGTTAATAGATCGTTTTCTGCATTTTTAGAGATTAAATGATGATTATATCATGGTTTACTGACGACAGTTTGTAAAGTACGATTCTTGTACTGACATGATCAACATTTTTGTATCTTTACTGTAGTTTAGCATTCCTGCACCAACACTGCCATTCTGGTACCCGTCATTATTTGGCATATTCACGCGTTTCTAGGCAAAATTCAGGATGCGGGTTTTCTCTGCAGTGATATCAACATATGTCAGAATTCACCCAATTGACACGTGTGGACCTCCAGCTCAAGGGGAATAATTCAGCCAAAATTAATAAAAGCTCTAGAGAGTCAATTTCAGCCTCGAGTTTCATACAAATAAAGAAGAATATGAAGAATCTTGAACATGGATTTTATTTCCAGCATGACAAATTAGGTCTTAGACTAGCCATTTTCCAAAAAAAAGGAATGGTTGAGGAGTTATTGATGGTTCTTTAACTAACAATTGCACAAATTTCGTGATATGTCCAGAATTGAAAATACTACGCCTTGAATTTGATGTAAAATAGATGTTTTAGTTATCAGATCAATTAAATTAGTATGTGATCCTTCATTGGTTGTAGCTAATTCTTTATTTGTATATAAGATCCAATAAAATAAGGCATGATCCATCCATGTGAACAATGGATCGATGCATCTGAGTGATATAATGTAATTGTTGTAAGCAGGGATCATGAGGGGATAGAAAAACATTGTTGTTATATTATTATGGAGTTGAAGCCTGATCCACACTTTATCTAATTTAGTTTCCAGGCACATTGCCCACGAAGGGCCCCTCAACCCAGGTAATGTTTTCTATTTTATCATTTAATTTAATTTCGTTATGATTGGTGTGCTATTTAATTTATGTTTTATATTATCCGTGAGATATCATTATATGTGCATGCAAAGTGATGTGTTGATGGTATGTCGTTGGCGTAATGTGATATAAGTTGATGGATATGAGATTATATGTTATTATAACACTTTTTTCATAATATAATACATGTGGTTGCGAATTTCCTATCTCATATAATCATAATTGTTGTATTATGTAATGTTATACTACACCATTGTTATGTAGTGTTGTCATAAATAGTGTTGATTTAATTAATTATTTATTCCATCATGTTACTATTTTGTCTTATTATTATAAATGTTAAATGTCATATGGAATATATGTAGCTTTGTTTTATAAATATTGTATTAAGTGCTTCCATGCATTGTGTTATTCTTATATATATTATTTTGTCTTACTGTTATAAACATTATCTTGTCATATGGAGTTTATGTGAGTTTTGTTTTATAATTGTTGTATTAAGTATCTTTGTTATTATGGAGTTTATGTGAGTTTTGTTTTATAATGGTTGTATTAAGTATCTTTGTTATTATGATATGTATTGTGATATAAACATAGATGTGGTGTTAATTGGATTATTCACGAAAAGCAATTCAATTCTTGTAAAAAAACCAAATTAATTTTATATTAATATATTTATTAATCTTGTACATAAAACAAAATTAATTTCATATCAATATTGATTTTGCTTTCATTTTTAGGTGTATTTTTTCTTGAGGACAACTTTCTAAAGTGTGTTTTTTTAAAGTCTTTATATTGCATCGTTTTGTTGATATAGGATTAATTAGGAGTTTAGTGGATTTGCTCCTAAAATTGGTAAAATCCACTTTAGGTCAGTAGCCCACATACATGAGGGTTTGAGTAATCTTATCCAACTGACTGATTTGAATGATAGTTTGGGTAAATTCCGCATTTACTTTCAAATTGGCTTGTCTTTTAATCTAGTTTGTTTTTATTTTGTTTTCCTGTAGTTCTGTTTATTTTCCCACACTTGATCTCATTTCTTGTACTTTGGATTCATGCACTTTGATTTTAATCCCAACTTTTCTTTCATTCATGTGTGTGTATGCCGACATTAGATATTAGACTAGGATAGGCTCCAATCCTGCACATATTGTGCTTGTGCCTCGAATCTTACGAACCCTAGTTGATAATTTAATGTTGGAATTAAAAGTGCATATATTGTACCCGACATTTTTGGCGTTGTTACCGAGGAGGTGCTAAAGGGATTGAAGTCTAGGTAGGTAGTTTTCCTTTAAATTACATAGCCCGGTGGAGGACAACATGATAAAACGAGAGGTAAGAACATGCACATCCACTTTAGTGGGTCTCTACCCAAAGCCAGGTCTGTTCCTTTTGCAAGTGTGTTTATCTTTCGCAAAGTGTTCTTACATTTTTTCAAGGTGTGTCTATTTTCCTATAAGTGTGTTTCTTTTCATGCAAGTGTGTTGTGCTTTTCAAATTATGAAATCAGTTTCTATTATTTCTTATGGTTTGCTTAAAATTTCTTTGAGTGTGTAGTTAGTTTTCATTTCATTTTTCATCAAAAATATTTTGAGTGTTGTAAAAACCTCATGCATTAATCCATGTTTGAGACAGGACCCATCAACCAACACGATGGATTCAAAGATGATAATGAGTTTGGGATAACTCTCTCAAATCCTAGAAGCAACTGGGATCTCTTCTTGTAATGTCCCCATCGTTACGACAACGAACGAAGCAGAAAGTGCATTTTTTCTTTTTTTTTTAAAAACAGGATGACAACAATGATTACCACTAAACAACACATCTGATGGTGAGCACCACGCCTGCAGAACAGGAAACAAACAACTATGACTTCATGCATTTTCACAATAGGAATTGGGCAAAACATGCGTAAAACAACAAAGAGAAACGACTGCCCGCTTGACACAAAAATTACCATGCCTACAACCTAAGGGAAAACATCCCCATCCCGACACAACGACCTTGACTGCCAGTTAACTAGAACCTCGATGGTGCACAACCAAACATAGGGAGGCGTTAAGACCCAAGCACCATCAACAACTACAATGAACAACTGCCCACAATGGGAAGCATAGACTCCGACCAAGTTATCAATCGACTCCATCCACTAGGGCGCCCAATGATCCCCTCATCAGGAATCATGTTGTCGCCAGGTGATAGGTGCGACAACAACCATGGCGCAACAACATGTCTGGACCACTGGCACAATCTAAATTCAATCATGCTAGGGATAAACTTAGCCATCCCAACACATGACGGTTAACCCTTGTACCCAACCAACAAGTCTACAAGGTGACCATGACCTTCGTACAACACCATAATTTCCTTGCGCCACAAATCAATTGGTGCATAATAAATCAAATTATTAAGGTACAAATATTTTAAGAGAATATTAGCAATAAAGGATAGTGGAAATATTGTTGATACAGGTTAATTCAAGATAAAGGTTAATGCAACTATTTTACAATATTTCAGATGTACAGAAAACGGTTAACATACTGATATACCAATAAAATATATCGTTGAGAAGGGTTAATATAGATCTCGAACAACGATATAAAATGGTTAACCACTAAATTTAGCAATAAATATAATGGTTAATACATAACCAATAAAATTAGCAAAAGGATAACGGTTAATATATAAAGGATATCGTTGTTAATGGTTGATACAATTATTCAAGATTTTATCTGTATATCTTAAGAGTATTAAAATGCATTAATTGTTGTCGAAATAAGGGATAGTGGTTTCTATATACCTGTACATTATCCTTAAAAGGATTAACCATAAAAGAATTTAGCATGGTTTACAATGGGGATCGCTGTCATCCATAAGAAAATTTATCGCTGAGAAATTTCAAAAAGAAGAAAATAAACATTGTCAAGCACACACGCAGTCACATAAACCATTAATAAACACACAATCAATTAATAATAATGCAATTAAGGTGTTGTCTACAAAAGATAAAGTTGCGCTCATTGTGAATAAAATCACTAACAAGTTTGTTCATTAAAAAGATTACCAAAGTTGTTCATAATATCAAGACTTTTGTCAACGCGGTCCATAAACATACAACGATCGACATATTAAAACTGTTAAAATGCAGATATCAAATGAGTTAATCATTGTTTCCATTTTTAGTAGAAATCTGGCACACATTAATTAACTGTGCTATTATGAATATCTATGCACATATTCCGGTGTACATCACAAGGCTATTACTAAAATTCCTATCACTCAACTCCTATCGCTAAAACGACTGCATAAAATCGCTGACTCGGGCATTAAAAGCTATATAAAATGCCATGTGAATATGTTGGGTATTAAAACACCATATTAAATGCTATGGATGAATACGCTATCCCTGTACGTGTACACATAGAGTGGAATAAAGGAGTACGTTGTCAAGTATTGCAAATGTGAATCGCCCAGCCAAATAATACGTTTGGGGGCTATCTAGTAAATCAACAAATCTCCAAGTAATACAACCATTATAAGGCTGTAAGGTAATGGTCAAGCATTATAATAATTCACAGTAAAAATGTGTAATGACTGAGGAAGGCTCATTGTCCAAATCATTATATATACAATTCATAGTGAGAAAATGAAGGTATATAAAACTGTGCATGGTGCCAATCCATGGATCAGAATTGGTGCAAGTGTCAATAAAATATCATTTTCACAGTCTTACTTACATGTAAAGATTTGTTGTCAATAAATTTTAAGTTCGTCGAGTTTAATATGTTATTAAATCTTTGTTATGCAACTAGGAAATGAGTATGCGATCGTAGAGTTAATTAAGATAATGCTATGAACGATATGACTCCTGTCTCAATGCTAACAACTTGACGTTATGATTGTTTCCTTTGGCTATGCATAGTATAGGAAAAACGTTGTCCAAATAGCAATCGTAGACTATATAAAAATATAAAAAAGCAGTCATAATGATATATATAAAAATTCTGAGAAGAAGTGTGGTTGAAATAATGGCAATACTGACCATAAAAAGGGTAAATCGATGTGTAAAAAAAACTGAAATTCGCAAGTAAGTCCACTGCCAAAACATCAAGCAAAACGCCCCAAAAATTTCGCTGTGTAAATAAAATTTCTGTCGCAAACAATCAAGGGTAGATTCACTGTGGTTTATGTGATAAAACACAAGCTAAAAATTGTCCCCCAAGTAATAAATTGCAGGGTTAAAAGGAAGATCAGAAGTATATAAAAACACACAGTAAATTCGCAAGAAAGGTATCAAACGTAGAGATCAACGTAGAGGGTCATAAGTGATTCGCCGCAGGAAGGAAAAAAAAAACGTAGAGGTATTCAATCGCAGAAAGGCGCAAGACAATCACTCATCCAAGAACAACCAATAGGGGTAGACAGCTGGGAAAAACATCCTTTGCCCATCATCCACGGACATAAAAGAAGGGCATTAGGATCTATAGGTCTATTAACACCGAAGTGATGACCGTCAACCTGACTCCTGGCCGACTGCTTAGGCGTGGACTGATGAACTAGGGATGAGGACAAAGTAAAAATAACAACTCTTCACAAAAAATCAATAAAACCAATAGCACAGTCACAATATTCAGGGATCGAATGCCTAGGGAATCAAGTCAAGAAGCGAGCTTAAGGCTAAGGGGAATTTAATTTCTCGATTAAAATGCCAAGTCAACATATTCTTTACACAGTTAAAAGTACAGAAATGAAAGTGTAAGGTCAATAGTAATCTACCATGCTAAATAAAAGCATGCGTACCATAGCCCAAGTCGAAGGCTTTGAGTCATTGTCCCACGCACTCCGTGCCGCTCCCACTTTCCGACCGATGAGACTTCATCGGTACCTCCCAACCAATACTAGGGGTACTCTTCTTCCCCCTTATCCCCCCGAGCCGCAAATGGGCCACACACACTAAACCAAAGAACAGTTAGCTCCAAGCTCGCCTCGCAAGGCTGAGCTACCACTCCTCACTGAGATGTGTGTATCCCAACTCCCACTAGATAAGTCAGTCAAGTCTAAATTCTGCAGCGTAACGTTACGCATAATGGAAGAGATCCATCCACCTCCTCCTCCCTCCTTTATATAGAGTTTCTAAGTCATTTATTTCCCAATTTCCCATTTAATTTAATGTTCAATAATTTAATTCAGAAAAATCCTCCCTGTACATGTGTCACCCATCCCCTTCGTTGCACCAGAAATTAATTTCATTAATTATTTAATTACTCCTATTTCCCTCACCCACCTAAAAGAATTCCTAGAATCGCTCCTAGGTGTCCCCATATTCCCTTACACATTTAATGACTTACCCCCTTACTAATTTACTAGTTGAGCTCAATTTAGAAAGTTTTTAAATGCAAGATTCCTTGCTAAGTTAGTCATTCTACATTTTCCTTATGTTTCCCTTTCTCTTTATGTTTCCCCCTTTTTCCATTAGTTTCCTAATTCTTTTAAATTTCCCTCTTTCCCTTTTTATCTAAAACTCAAATTAACAAGTGTAGACTTTACCCTTTTTCCCCTTTTTCTTTTTAGTTAAAAATTTTAATTAGCACATGTAACAAACAATCAATTTTATTTTAAAAATTTAATCCTTCAAAGTAATTTGATTTTTTTTATAAATTAATTGAATTGCTTACCCCCTTCTCATCACATGTTTAATGATGATTATCAGTATTATATATATATATATA